>VXBO01004244.1:245101-303392 GCA_013400135.1 Rhinoptilus africanus
CGGCTGCTGTGCATGCTGGCGCTCACCTTCCTCTTCTTCGTGGTGGAGGTGGTGGTGAGCCGGGTCACGTCGTCGCTGGCCATGCTCTCCGACTCCTTCCACATGCTCTCTGATGTCATGGCCCTGGTCGTGGCGCTGGTGGCCGTGCGCTTCGCCCAGCGCACCCGGGCCACCAAGAAGAACACCTTCGGGTGGGTGCGGGCCGAGGTGATGGGCGCCCTGGTCAACGCCGTCTTCCTCACCGCCCTCTGCTTCACCATCCTGCTGGAGGCCATCGAGCGCTTCACGGAGCCCCACGAGATCCAGAAGCCGCTGGTTGTCATCGGCGTGGGGGTGGCGGGGCTCATCATCAACCTGCTGGGGCTCTGCCTCTTCAACCACCACGGCGTCGGGGGCCACGGCCATTCCCACGGCCACGGGCACTCGCACAGTGGCCGGCAGCACCCCCGCGGCGGCCCCAAGCCCGAGCAGCCGCCTGGGGACGGGGAGGCTGCGCTGCACCGGGAGGAGACCAGCACCTTGGTGGAGAACTGCAGCAGCTCCAACGGAGTCAGCCAGGACAAGCTAGGTAAGTCCTGCAGCTCCTCTGTCCCATCCCAGCATAGAGGTGTCAGGAAAGCAGGAGAGGCTCCTTCCCCGAGGAAGGTGGTGGGCATCCTGGTCCCCACTGGGCGCAAGCTTCATGGGGACCAGACGTCCTTCTTCCTCAGCCCTCCTTCCTCCTGAGGACGAGGCAAGAAACTTTCTTAGCGGTGCTCTCGGGCACGCGGCCGTTGCACCTCTACCTCACGCCTTTCCTTCAAGCACTCAAAGAGGTGCTCCGAGCTGCACGTTTGTCTTGCAGACAGGCCAGAGCATGAAAGAGTCTTAGGGTAAAGCAGTTCTGCCTTGGAAAAAGTTGGTGCTGGTAGAGAAGGCACATGACAAGTGTTCTTTGCCTAGCAACACAGGCTGTCACAAGACATTGCCCTAATGCCTCTGAACTGGCGGCACGTCAAATACAGTGCAGCTCAACACCTTGGTCCTGACAGCCACATCTCTCAGTTGGGCCAGTTACTAGCTACCTGAGAAGCTAATCTAAGGCTGTACGTAACATACTGAAGTATATTCCATTGCAACAGACTTGTACTTCTTCGTGTCATCCGTGTTAGTAGGAAGAAGTCTTGGAAGTTACCAATCAGAACCGTGGGAGTCGTGCGATAGGCACTGAATGTGGAGCTCGCTGGTGTCAGAGTACACGCGTGGTTTCTTTGAGTTAGTTTTCTTTAGCTTTCTAAAGCATGCACCTTCCCACTCACTTGCACGTAGAGATAAATTTAAAATCTTCCCTTCCCAGTTGCGATCAAACTGTCTCTTTTGTGGGAGGGAATCTCTTGGTTTGGGTTTGCTTGTTGGGGTTTTTTTTTGGTAAATGGATCCAGAAACCTGGATAGTTTATTTTGAAGTCAGTTGGTCAAAGCTGGGTACTGCGTGCTAGCAGAGTGAAAGGTGCATAATTAATTGCCGTTTTCTCTGCTTCAGTCATATGGCATCCCTGTTACCAGGAGGAAGGGGTGTCGGTCTTCAGAACCGACGTCTCTTCTTTATTTTCAGGGCAACATCAGGAGACCGCTGTTTCAGCTTAAATTGAGCTGTAGTTGAGCAGAGTGAACTTTGCTACAGTTATGTTTTTTCTGTGGTCAGAGGTTCTAATACATATTTGAGAAACTTAGCAGAGTCTCTCTGTCTCTCTCTCTTCTCTGTGTTTTGACTCCATGTTGATTTTGAAAAGACAGGTTTTGCAAGAGGATAGGAAAGTTCTTCCCATTATAGTGTACCATTTTCTTGACCGCATAATAAGCTCTTAATGTTGGTTTACTTCCAACAAAGGTATCCTAATAATTAGTTTCAAACAATGTAAAATTCCCTTAACTGTCGATCTGATAGATATCTTGGCTTGTGAATTTTTCTTGCATGGGCAGACGTGGTGAAAAGTTGTGCTTTTAGCCAAGTTTTGGACTAGTTCCAGACTAAGAGATGAATTTACAGCATGGAGTAAAATGTATACTGTTTTGAGCTAATTTGTCTGGAATTTCTCATGGATGTCCTTCTGGCAATAACAAGCAATTTGTTGTGGGTATTTAGGTGGTAATAGGGCATAATTTTGGTCACAGTGAAACTTTGAGAGAAGTTTGTATTTCCTTCTATGCCCTGTCATGATTATGTAATGGATGGAGTTATTCATAGCTTACCTGTGGAAATGTTAGAGGTAAAACTTGTGAGAAGCTGTAAGATGTGTAGGTGAGGACTAGGGAAGTGATTGGGAGTGGTACTGTGCCTTCCCTGGAAATTACAGAGAGGGGTAAGCCCTGATTTCTGAAGGTGGAAGTATAAAGCTAGTGATAGCCTTAGGGGCTCGTCCTGCACAGTTATCTTTGTGCATGTTCTTTACGTGAAGTTATCAGTTTATAGTTAGATTTAAATGAGCATAGTTCAAGTGGACACATTTTAACCTTTTGCCATTAAAAAATCTCAAGAGTGTTTTTGGAACCCTGTTTCCTGTTACCCACTCTTATAGGCAGGTCTGCTGACTTCCCAGATCTTTTCTCTGAGTACTCGGCACGCAGCAGAGTGTCAGAAAAGTTCCTCTTTCCTTGCTCTCATCATGGAGTATGAGGTCCGAACTCCGTAACTTGAGATATTTTCCTCTAATGTATTGATTTCTCTGGAAAGTTTCAGGTCTCATATTCCATGTCTCCCAGAACTTGTGTGGAAAATGTAGCTGGAGCTTTAGGACAGAAGTGTGATGCACAAGGTGATGAGCCTGGGGCTTGGAACTGACCCGCTCAGGCACCTTTGCAGGAGCCCACCCTTTCTGCAGAGAGGAAAGAACTTGGGACACTTTATGATTACAGAATCGCAGTCATGAGAGCAGAGTGGCAGAAGCTGCAGGTCATACTAACATGTTAATGTTTACAAAGCTCTGAACTGAAGAACCACCGAAGCAGTCAGAGCTCCCAGTTTCAGTTTGTTGGGCCAGAGGCCAGTGCCTGTTACATTTCTTTAACACTGGAAGTCCAAAGGAGAGCCTTAGAAGAAAAGAAGAAGGTTAATCATGTAAAATACTTTCAATTTTGAACACTGGAAGGTGTTTTTCTTTCAAAAAACATTCTCTGTAATGATGTGGGCATTTATTTCTATATAGCTAGTTAAGGGTGATGGAGTGGTAGTATCGCGGACAATTTTGTCAAAGAAAGGCACTAAAATGTTCATTTATGCATTGCATGGCCATGACATACGGCTTTGGGCATCAACAGTTATATATCATTTAACAGCTGTATGCCACTTAAAAAACTTATTTTTAGTACTTTTAAAAATGTATGCTGAAATATAAATAACACCAGTCCATAGCCTCTGAGAGCTTCAGTGGTAACTTACACTGTCCTGTAGTCAATACTCCTGATAAATTCTGCCATTTAGACCTAAAAGCTCAGCTCACTGTATCTCACAGTCCTGCTGTCTCCATGCGCCATCTCAGAAAAACTTCCTTTTCCTTGAATTCAGAAGTCTTTTCAAAATGAACTACTAAACCTGAGAAGAAGTGACTAGAAAGCAGTATCCATACAGCTTTTGAGCTTCTGGCCTCAAAAATTTTAATATAGAATAGCAACTCAGTCCTGTGGTTTAAGAGAGATTTTAGCAATGTGATTAGCCTTCTGGCATTTCGAAAGAGGGAGCAAATATAAGTTACTTAGCTACATAACCATCTTTTTTATATATTCCCCGTAATTCTGCATTTTGTTTAAGAAACGAACAGTGAGTAGTCAAATGGTTAAACAGTTTTTTCAGTAAAATAAATTAAAATATGCTCATCTTCATACTTTATAACCTGTAGAAATCCTTCTTAGACTATTTAGATCACTTACTGGGACAACTGAATATTTCTAAGCCCAAGAAAATGTTGCTAAGTGTTATGGCTAGAGTTAATTGCTACTCAGTTTTGTACTGAATGTGTCAAGCTTAATGTAGGTTATTATTTTCTATGGAATTATAGTATTGTGTAGTATTACAGCATACGCCTAATCATTTTACGGCTTTCTTTTCAGGTGATATGAAAGACGACATGACTGACCTACAAGTGAATGGGAACGCTGGTCATTACTCTCTGGATGTAGAGGAGGTTGAAGAAGACTCCAGTGCACAGCTTAACATGCGTGGAGTTTTTCTGCATGTTTTTGGAGATGCCTTAGGTTCAGTTATTGTAGTAGTGAATGCCTTGCTCTTTTATGGGTTGTGGAATCCGTGCCGCAAGGACGAGCCCTGCTTTAATCCATGCGTCAATAATCATTGCATGGAAAATGCTACTTTATTCCAAACACTTGGCGGAGAAAACAAGTCAGAGCAGGAGAGCATTACAGTGGCTGGTCCATGTTGGCTGCTGTATTTAGATCCCGTCCTTTGTTTGATCATGGTTTGCATACTCCTTTACACAACCTACCCGTTACTTAGGGAGTCAGCCCTTATACTTCTACAGACTGTTCCCAAACAAATAGATGTTCATTCTTTGAACTCCAAGTTACGTACCCTGGATGGAGTCGAAGCAGTCCATGAGTTACACATTTGGCAGCTGGCAGGCAGTAGGATCATTGGCACTGCTCACATAAAGTGTCCTGACCCTTCCACATACATGATGGTGGCAAAGCGCATAAAGGAGATCTTTCATGACGAAGGGATTCATGCAACTACCATTCAGCCTGAGTTTGCCAGCGTCGGCTCTGAATCGGGGAGAGGGAAATGTGAGTTTCCTTGCAGGACTCAGTGTGCTTTGAAGCAGTGCTGCGGAACAGGAGAAGATAATACCACAAAGAAGACAGAAAAATCTTCGTCAATTAGTATTTCTTGTTCAGAAGTTGTCATTGAATTTCCAAAAACTAGGAGGACTAAGTCGGAGAGCATCCCTTCGGTTAAGCTAGAGGCAAACACCGATCAAAACGAGCAGTTTGAATCGTCTTTGTAACTCCCCGAATGGTGCTACCTGAGCTTTGGTGACTTTAACAACAGCTATATTGCAAGAGGAAGGGACAGATGTTGGAGATGCAATTTTGCCAAGTAGTGTAATCGCTGAAGTCCTTGTTCTTGTCATATTGCTAAATCTAGAATGCTTGTTTTGAAGAACATAATGTCACTGTCATGATACAATGTGTTAGTGTTGACTTTGTACTGAGACAGACAGAAAGTGCACCAGTGCTGTAACAACTTCAGAAAACCAGTTTCAACATTTCAGCGGAGACACTTTTTGCTGTGCTTCAAATAAAAATATTTTTTTCCATTGAAAAGAGATAAGCATGTAGGAACTCAATTTGTGTTACAGATCTCTTGGACCTACTCTTTCCTTTAATATTTGATTTGTAGATATTTTAATATATTGTTTATTTAGAAGCCCTAAGGAAACCAAAGTTCATAGGATGTTTTTAAAGATATAACTACTTAAAACTGGAAACCACTTTGCAGTTTCACATATTTTTCTTAAACCTATATAATAATAAATGTGAAGGCTTTTCTAATGAATTTGTCCAATAGCATATTTTAAAGAGAACATCGTGTGATTGTTAGAAACTGTCCCCACTTCTTCTGGTAAGGTAGCGAGGCAATTGAAATCAACTGCTTGTGAAAATATCAGGTGTGAAAGGGTTTTTTTCTATCAGAATGGAGGTGCAAGCGACTGTGTACTGCTCTGTGATCAAGATGTGAGACTGACTGATAAAGTAACACATATTTTCATATTTGGTGGATTTTCTAGTGTTTTTCCTTATTTCCAGGTTGTAGCTGGTCATAGAAGTCCTTGATGTTTAAAGAATCCTTGACTCACAGTGCGATGAATGAAGAGCTGGAGCATCATTTTTAACTGATTCTGGATTTACGAAGATGAAAGAATTAGTTATGTCAATAAGTGCTCTGTCAGGGAAAGTCTGCCAAGCACCAACAGTATAATTCATGCTTTTAAGCATAGACAGTAGCCTCTGTAACTAACAAGTAATTCAGTGGCGCATTTGTCTTATAGTTGAGCCTGTCTATAAGGACTGGCAGCAACTGCAGTCCTGGTCCCTGCTGCGTCCTCAGTGGCCTTTAGGAAGCGGGAAGGAAGACTTCTGAGGAAGTGGGGCAGGGAGCAGGGTTTCGTTCACTGTATTTCACACTTTGAGGTTTTTACGTATCACATAATTTCACTTACTAAATATCCGAATCAAGGCTTTAAAATGTTAACTCGGTTAGTTGCCATCTGCCTCTAAAGAAGCTGTTACAGTCCGCTGCCAACTTACACCTTAACAGAGGAGAAACTGGTCTATGGACTCTGAATTTGTCAGAGACCAGATGAGGGTGGAAGATAAAACATACAAGAAATCTGATCTAAAACGCTGACCCTTTCGATCCACCCTCAAGTTACGTATGGGAAACAATGTGGTGTGATTTAATTGACTGGTCCTATGCTGACAACTGGAAAACAACTCAGATCTTCCATTGTTTGCTCTATGACCCTGGACGCGATAAACACTCTGCCTCGGTTTCCCTGGCTTAAAATGGGGATAATACCTACCTCACAGGGGTGTTGTGAGGCTTAACTCTTGTGTGAAGAGCTCTGAGATCTGTTACTGGAAGGCACTGAAGGAGCATAAGATACTAAACTACATGGTATTTACTACTTCTACAAATGTATTGCAATACCTGGGCACAACAGAGGGAACTGATCATAGTTTTGGCCTTTTGAAATTCTTTGATGCTGTGGTTTTCAGGTTTTTAACAGTATTTAAATGTAGAATATTTTTTAAAAAGAATGTTTTGTTAGTGAAGGGAATGTAGCTTTGCCTCCAGATACAGAACGCCTCGCTAGTTTGCATCTCTAGTGTGTGTCTCGTATGATAATTGCTCCAAAGTAGTTAAAAATAGTCTGCTGCTCATCGGACCTGGGTTGGCCCAGGTCACGTCAGTGGTCTTACCCAACTTCTCAGCAGAGCATTGCAGTCAACTCTCGATTATCCATGGGTGGGTTTCCAGTGTTGTGTATTAACTGCGCAGTCTACAGAGCCAGACCAGTCCTGTGTCGCACGCCAGTGCCTTGGACAAATGCGGTGTGCCAAAGCGTTGGAAAAGTAAAGGAGCTTAGTGCCGTTTGGCATGAGCCCTCTGTCAGAGGGTTTGTTAACTTGGGTGCAGCGCAGCACCCTGCAGTTATTTTGCCCCTTGGCTGCTCAGCTGCATCCAGAGGAACCTGCGGTGCGTGGATGGGTCGGTTCAGCTTTGTGCTAGCTCGGGGGTGTTGGTGCTTCACAGCCATCAGCATCCCTTGCCTTTTTCTGTGTTTGTGCTTGTTGTATAGTCTCATAAACCTAACTTAAATATGTCAATATAGTATTTATATATGTTTTTGTTTTGTCTGAATTATCTTAACTTTCTCCTGTTACCTGTATATGATCTAGAGTTGACTGTTAAATGAGATCTTGTATGAGACTACATTTGCAAAATATGCTACCACTGCTAGTATACTACAAAGTATTAACCAAGTAAATTTTGAAATGAACAAAGTACTTTTTTTTTTTTGGAAATGTGTATCCTTGCTTTTTATGGTAAACTTTTTACTAATTATTTTGCTCGCTAGTTTAAAATTGGTCTCAGTCATTAATACGAATTCTTGAGGTCCTGCTGTATATCACTAATGCGCCATAGATCTACTGCTTTCTAGTTTATTTTAAAAAGAAAACCCAAGACAAACCATAGTAGCACTGAGAAGCCTGACTTATTTCTCTCCTGTTGCTCTTATAAAAAAAGCGCAACTATTAGGTCCTGACAGTTGCCTCCGTTGGTTAAGCGACTCAGTAAATGCATCTGAATAGATGAAGTTTTAGTCACTAATTCCATTGTAACTAATCTTTTGTGTGTGCGTGCCAGAAGTCGTATTTTTCTATTTCTGTGTCCATTGCAGGCAATGGCTAGCTTAAAAGACAAAAAGCTCTCCCCCACATTATTTTTATTATCAGAACAGGGTGCAGATGTGACGATGATGATGACGATGATGATGATGACAATAGTGATGATGATGGGGGCAGAAAGGGGGAATTGCGTAGCCTCTCTGTCGTGTGCTGTGTTGCATGGTCAGCACTAAAAGGGGCCCTTTAGTCTCTTTAGCCCTCCATGGCAAATTCCCTGAAAGCGTATCGTCAGGTCAAGGTGGTGGCTGTACAGCAGGAGGAACACAGTCTTTGTGTTTGTTCTGGCTGTATGAGACCCGGCTGTAGCCTGCTAGCTTGCAATATAACTTGATTTTTTTTTTCCAACCTGATCTATCTGTGGTTGCACAGACTTGATTTGTTCTGAAGATGACAAAGCCGGAATACTGGGAGCATTCAAAACCACTGCGCAGTCTCCTTTTTTTTTTTTTTTCCCACAAAGCATGAAACTAGTGAATCTCATGTAAGTGAACACTGCAGTGGTGGGGAGCTAATTGTATTGTGTATCACATTCCCGAATTTTTAAAATAAAAAAAATATGGAACACTGATTTTAAGGAAAAATAAGTTTGTATTTCAGTGTCTAAATTGTTTATGCTTCTGATTAAGTTTGTCAGAGATGTATCAAACATCACTGGGGGAAATATTTTACACTTAGTACACATCTCATCCAGAAACATGCTATTTTAGAATCCCTTTTTAGATTGCATCTGCACCTAAGGGTGCGGTTCAGAACTAATTCAGACATTCGGTGGGCTTGCCACAGTACCCTGAAGCTTTACTTTTTGGCAGAGTAAATTGCTTTTGTGGAACCCCTTATAGTTTTAGCTCGATGGCTTTCAACACCCACTCTAGGCTTTTGGTAATATCTGTTATTGCTGCGTCATGGTATTCGGTATGGACATACACGTAGTTATGTAAAAGACAAGGCCAGCCCCAACTTGTGACTCCCCAAAAGTCATGGCAAGAGCTCAGTCCTCTAAATTTCTGTATTCACGAATAGTTTCATCGGGCTGACGAGTAGTTACTTGCATGCAAGGAATTACTTGCGGGAGTGAGTCTGAAGCTGCTGCCAGTGTAGCCTGGCTTTTGAAGAACGACTGAAAGTACCTTGACTTTATGGATGTATTAAAATCAGGAGTACTGTGGTGTTCCTAAATTTGCAGCAGAAATACTATCAGTATGCTATAGTTCCAGGATTTATTCCTTTTCCCCATTCTCCAAAAATAAAGAAAAAAACCGCCCACTAATTGTCCTAGGAGTTGTTAACAAGTTTAGGTAAATTGACATTGCTGTTTGCTCCTGCAATTGGGCATCTGAATTTATTAAGCGCTGCCTAGTGGAGTTTGGGGGAGGAGGGATCAAGATTCTTGCCATTCTCCTTCCCCTACCCCCTGCTTTGACTGCACTTTCTAATCTCTTCAGCTATGGAGAGACCGGGGGGGATGGAGGGAGTGAATTTTGTAGCTAGATGTTCTGAGTTCCACGTGGAGGGAATGGGAAATCCTGCTAACTATATTTAAAAGCATATAAATATGCTCTGACTATTTCAGTTTCGTAGCATAGCATCAGTTACACCCTCTTTAGGTATGCATTTGTTAACTCCGGGTTTTTCTTTCTCTGCTGGACGGAAAGCGGTGGATGCTCCGTTTGCCTGAGCTAAAGCCAGGCTTGACAACTCTCCAAATCAAACGTAGCCTTGCTGATAACAGGAGGTCTGATTATTCCTTATGACCTTTGCTTTGTGTGGTTAGCTGCCGGTGAGGTACATGACCACGTTTTAGCAGCCTCACATTTGTATTTTTTTGCATTCACCGTGTTATCTAAGTAGTTGAAGAGCAAAACCGTGATACTGAAAAATGTCTTTCATCTGAAAAGCACATGGGATTAATTTGGTTTGGGTTTTTTTTCCATGTCCTAGATCCTATTTCTGAGCAATGTTGAAATACAATTTCAACACGAGCATAGCTAGTGTTCATTGATGATATTTTTGCCTTCTTTTACAATAAATTATAATGTGTTTTGTCTTCTTTTTTTGTTTGGGTTTGTTGTTTTTTTTTTTTCTTTTTAAATTTGGTTGGTGTTTTTTTATTAAGTATTAAAGTCTTGAGAAAATTAATGGAGCTCTTGAATGTCAAATACTTTTAGCTGGGATTTCTTTCTCAGGTGAGTTCCTAGGAAGAAATCTGACTAGCAGAAATGCACTTTCACCATCTCCCAGACCTCAGAAACACATACAAAGAGCACAAGTGGAAGAAGAGGTTAACAAATGGGTTGTAAAGTGATGGGCTTCAACTGTCTGGATTCCAGGTGCAATTAAAAGAATAGTTGCTCAGTTCTAGTATCATGTGAAGGGTTAATTATGCAAAATGCTTTTTTTTTTTCCCCCTGCATTTTTTTCCTACGAAAAACAGCTTTTGAAAAGCATTAAAAAATCTTCCTGTCCTGTTAATTGGCCGTGGTTAAAAATGTAACATCTGAGTCAATAAGGTAGGCTTCCTAGTAGAAGTCTGTATTGTTTTATTTGATGGTTTTTGAAGATTTGGAAGACTTTAGAGTAGAAGATGCTTTTTCAGGTTCATGTCTTTCAATTCAGAAGCACTGCCATTTGTAAAGTTTGTGGGGAGGGAAGTATTGACTGCAGGAAAAGATAGAGCTGCCAGCAATAACACTGAGAAGGGCAGGAGCGTTCGTAATACCTGCCTGGAGCTGCTCCTCAGCTCGCAGTGATGAGTTCATTTGGGAGCCCTTCACTGGTGCAGCTTCAGCAGCTGCTTTTTTTCTGCTTCAAGAAGGAAAAGTGATTCCCTGTTATGAGTTATATATGCAGGAGGGTATCTTTGGCTGGGCTGAAAGCGTTGCACATGAGCTTGAGTTTTGCCGTTTTCCAAGGCTACTTCTATCTCATCATGAAAAGATGTGATTTAAACTTAAAACGAACATCCTTTATGAGACATGCTAGTATGGGATGGGAATTCTTAATTAATAGGATGGAAGGGAAGCCTCAGGTCTATAGCTTACTTTTACTTTTACATGTACCTTTACCCACGCCATTCCTAGACCTCCTGCCCCACATGGTTGCCTGACCACCTCAAGGACCAGATCTAGCTCCCAGGAAAACTCCTTCTTGCTGCTTTGGCATTGGAGGAGCTAATGCCAGAGGGAAAGGGCAGGATTCACAGGGAGTGAAGCTGTGTCTGACTCCAGGCAGGCGAGCACTTTCAGCAGGGACCTTCTCCTCAGTCTGATCCATGCTAGCGTCCCAAACCTGGCCTGAAACCCTTGCCACCAAAACTTTGGTTAGCATTTAAATACACATATTTTGTGTTATCTTTTAAATTTTTTTTTCTGTGACAACACAAACTTCAAAGTAGTGCTCAGGCCAAATTGTAATCCTCGCCTCCTGTTGCCCAAGCTCCGTTTCTAGTCGCAGCGTTGGTAGGCATCCCAGTGTTGGTGGGCATCCCAGTGTTGGTGAGCATCCCAGCGTTTCCCTCACACCAGCCAGTGCAGCTAAGAATAGCCGTGCCGATGCTGTGGAACAGGATGTGCAACCTGCTGGGTTTCCTGCGTTTGTGCTTGTGTTGCTGGCCTGGGATGAAGCCTACCCCCCCTCCATCTTCCCTTCTAGCGCTGCTGGACTTGCTAGGTGGATTCGTTAGATTTAATTTGCTGGATTAGGTTTGCCGTGGGTCAGCCTGCGCTTGTTTTGGTTGCATTCTGCAGTACAGGCAATTGCATTCTGCAGTACAGGCAAAAACCTCAGCCGAGCGGGATGCTGACTTGCTGCCGGTCTTTTTTCCTAGGTGGTTGGATGTTACCGTGTCATCTTTCTAGCCGCGGGTGCCACCCCGCAGGTGTGTGCGGGAGGAGTACAGCGCGGGTGAGCCTCAGCAGGCCGCTGGGGCATTGGCGCTTACCTGGTCCCGGTGCTCATACCCCAGATTAAGAGCCAACAGCACTCCCGCAGATAAACACTGCACATATTGCCATACCCACCAGCTTTCCGCAGCAGGCAGCGCTGGCTGGAGACACAGCCCGTCATTCTTGTCTTAGGGTCCTCTAGGACTCTCCCCAAGTCACTTGCAGGCAAGCTCGTTTTCTCTTGAGAAAGGGATTATGCGAATTAACTACCTTTGGGCGATAATTTTCATTCAGTTTTTTGTGGCCATGTAGTGACCCAAATGAATGGTACTGATTCTGCGTGCTTCCAGCTGAGTGGAATGAGGGGTTGGGTTAAAATCCCAGGTAAAATCTAGGCACAAGCAATTCGACTACTAAACATCCGTGGTAGCAGAGGTCTTAGGCTTTTATGTCATGCCGCTTTGAAGGGATCTGCTCTTCTCACATTGCTGTTCAAAAAAAAAAGAAAGGAAGAATTGTGTTTAATTACCACAAGAATTATTAGCCAGCCTTGGTAGCTGTGTTTCCTGAAAAATCTCCCCGCATATAGCAGGTAGCCAGCAGAGACTGAGGAATGAGTTGGCATGCTGTTGCTGAAAAGGAGGTGCTTGGTACATATGCTTCAGTTTGGAAGTGGAATGGCACTTGGCACCATCATGTCCCAGTTGCCTTTTTTTTGGAGTAGGAAAACTACCGAGCTAAACATCGAGACAAGCCGCGTGGGCAGAGCTCCTGCGTCAGGACGGCACTGATGTCATGGTCGCAGCATGACATCGCTAGCCCTCTGTGAAGAGCTCCGAGCAGCACCCAAGCCCTGTATGTTGCTCAAAACCTCAGTAACATTTGCTAAAAACTTGCATGTGGGTTTTTTCGTTGGTTCTTTTTTTCCAGAGAAGTTTAGCCACGCGGCTTAAACATCTCACTACCAATTTAGAAGGTGAGCTGGAAGGCTTTGGACCCTGGTGTGTAATTCACCTGCGTTGCAACAGTGTCTGCTGCTCTGGAAAAAAAAAAAAATTGCCATTGAACCCAGAGTTTGAATGCCGTTGTCCTTGTGTGCCCTTTCTAAAAGTATCTCTGAGAACGAGGTGATGTCAAAATAAGGTTTCTCTGCTGAAAGCTGTTTGGATACCAAAGTCTACAGCTTCTGCAGTAGCCCTTCTGTCAACAAGAGGCTGGCTGCCTCACTTGCAGCGCTCCCCATCACAGATGCAGCGCAAGACCAGCATCTCTGGTGCTCTTAGTTGCTGCCCGGACAGTTATCTTAGCTGTTACTTCATATTTGGGAGTTTCACAACAATTAATGTAACATGGAAAAAGAAGGGGACAGCTACTGGAGTTCTTTACTTTTTTTTTTTTTTTTTAAGAATGGAAAATTTGATCTGCGAGATTTTTGCCAAAACTTCTTTCAGCTCTAGTAGTACCAGGAAGGCGGATCGCGTCCCCCATGGTGGTCACTCTGATCAGCAGAGAGCAAATGAAATTGTAGCATCAATGGAGCCTGTATGGGTTTTGCTTTTGGAATGGTTGTAATTTTTTTCCCACTGCAGCTGTTTTGGTGGGTGTAATGATGTTCTTTGGTCTGCCTCCATAGCTCTGCAGTGTTTAACAGCTTATTACTGTGAGACCTGCATGGGCTGTCTGTGGAAATCAAAGTTAGTGAAAGACATGGGAAAAAAAATGCTTAAACAGATCCCAGCTGAAACTGAGACCTTAATCTTTCCAAGACTGAGAAGGCAGCCAGCACAACCTCAGCTGCTACGTCAGGAAAGGGTAGTAGACAAATGGTGTAGGAAATCAGGTAACAGTACTTTTGTTTCATACCTGAGCATATGAGAAGTGGCCTGTATTAAGAGACTGCATCTTGGCAAACAGTAATGTCTTTGCACGGAGGCTTTGTTGGGGGCGATGGTTAAAGTCCTGATAGAGCAGTATTTCTCCAAATGACTTAAGGTAAAGTCAAATGTAGAGAGTCCTTATGCAATATGGAGTTCCCCTTTCGAAACGGCGGTTTGGAGAGAAAAAGTCATTGGTCTGGGCTAGGACAAAAATTGCTTAAACAAGACAAACAAGGGTGGACTGCTGCCATCTTTCTCTTCCCCTTTATCTCTAAACTTTAACCTTAAATTACAAATCTGAGGTTAACGCAGTGCGGTGCATCTGCAACTGCTGAAAACAGATACATTTTGCGATCTTATTTTTTTAATGATGTTTTAATGAGGTTTGAAAGTTCCTCTAGGTAACAGAAATATTTCTATGCTTTTAAAGTTCAAATGCAAGTATTTTTAAATATTACTAAGAACATTTTCAAATTAAATAATTAGTTCTCCTGATAAAAGTGTTTCATAATCAAGAAAATTATTTACTAATTCTGTATCCTTGTTTCTAATCCAAGTAGTTCACAGAACATAGAAATTAACTTAATTTTTACAAAGCTGTACAATATTTTGGGGCATGGTATTTTTAAAATATCAGCTAGAAAGAAAGGAGGAAATCTGAGCTAACTACACAATCTTGGTGGCAGGTCACCCGCCACTAAGAAATACTTGAGCACTGTGCAGAGCTCTGACTGGTTGGAGAACGTGTTGTGAGAACAGGGACCACAGACTTAAAATAGGGTGGAAAAGTCTTTGCTTGAGCTTCACAAAGAAGAAACTACTTCAGTGACATGTAAGAAAAGATATCTGTTTCTAAGTTGCATTTTTGCTTGTATTATACGTAGCGTCCTGCAAAACTAACCCTTCATGATGCTGGTTATGTGACGATGACTTTGTTCCAGAAATACCAGATTAGGTCCTGTCCTGTGCCATGGTTGATCCAGGCAGTGAAAGTATGGTAGGGACAAGGGGGAAACATGATAGAGGCATCTCTAGATTGTACATCACTCAACTACTCCTTGGAGTAGGTGCATTCCTGCTTTTAAACAACGTGGAAGTGTGTTTGGGGTTTTACCCAGATCTGATCATCCTGGTTTTCCAACAGCTTTGTTCTGACAGGTTCTTTTTGAAGGAGAATATCTTAACCAGATTGGCTTCAGAGTGCCACGTGCGGGCTGGCTGAGACAGTGACACTGCATTTTCCTGCTCTCAGTAAGTATGAAAGACTCCAAACCAAGTCACGTACTGGGTGGAGAGTATTAAAGACCTGGAAATATGGAAGAATGTGCTGAAGATGAGGCTAGATTAATTCTCAACACCTTTAGCCTTTGTTAAGAAAGGTGGGTTTGGGTTTTTTTACATAAATGTGACTAATCCCAAACAGAGCTGCTCATACTTAGAGGAAGAAAAGCTTTGTATTCAATGAGATTTCACTGAGGTGCTTTTTGGCAGGTTTAAGATGTTTACTAAGTAAATCAGGTAGGATGGTAATGGTTGTTACAGAACCCCTTAGAGCATGTTTTCCATCTCCTAGCATCTGCGATAAGTAGATTATGAATCTAAGAGCCTGCCCTGGTGCGGTGTTGGGAACTCTGACAGAGGTGAAAACTGCTCTCTGTTCATAGCCCACATGGGGCTCTGACCTCTGTCATACTTCTCATCATCTGTCAAACGTTGCTAGACAGTGTTTAAGGAAATACAAAGTACTCCCTGAGACTAGAAAATGAGACCATAGCAGTAACTTTGTAGTAACCATGATTCTCTCAAATGAGTGGTCTCATTTGTCTCCATTTGGACTTCATTTTCCCAAAAAATCTAAAATTTCAAATTAAGGCTGACCTCAGAAATAGGGACTGTGGAAGTCTCATGGACGGCCAGCCAGACTACAGCCATGCTAGGGAAAGAAGCCATCTTCCCTTTGACTGCACCCCAAGCAGACCCAGCCTACCGGTTTGGGGGCCGTAGCACAGTGGAGAAGCGAGGGCATCACTGCCCTGAGCTGGGACATGTGTGGGTCAGATAACCTGTGCCCTGAGCAACTCCTGTCGCAAAACACCCATCTAATGACAAAAGCACGTACAGCACTGTCTGCAACGTTTAAAACTCAGACTCTTTGTATCGGAAAGGCCTCCAAATCAAGGCCGTGTATGGCATAGGTATAAAGGGAGTGATGGGCTGGTGGAAATGGCACCACCAGTGATGTAGCAACTCTGATACTGGGCTCTCAGTCCAGTTATTCCTGGGATTAATGCCACTGCCGAGTTTAGATCTGACAAATGTGTCTTAAAACTCAATTTATACAGAAATGACTGCTCAAACTTGGTTCCTTCTCCTTTCCTTGTGCAGGTGGCTTTTCTAGGTTGTCCGCTTTTTCCACGATGACTTCTAGGTTGTCCCCTCCCAGCATAGCACTGAGCACGCGGGTAGGTATCCTCCAGGCAGGGCTGCCGGATGCTTCCTGACCTGGTAATGGGGAAAAACACCCACCACGAGAGAGTCTGCAGCTCTTCACTGAATAAGTAATAGATACTAAAGTCTCCAGGACTTTGGAGCCACATGGACTCTGACTTTTTGTGCAACGCTATATAGTGTTTAGGTAAAAGGTTAAAACTATACTGACTTTGAAAGAAACCTATACCATAACATGGAGGCAGGAAGAGAGACAGAATTAGTACTGCTTCCTTCTTTAATAGGAGTGAAGCTGAGACAGAGAAGGAGAGTTTATAAATGTTTTCTGGTTTGTTTCTTTTCTTTTGCACTTTGCATGACTTCTTGGTAGAAGGCTGGAAACAGCCTTCTGTTAACTTTTGGTTATTGAAAAACCAAAGAGCAGCCTTGGAAAGAAATTGGGGTCTGAGAACACAGCAGGGTAATTGGAAACTTAATAAAGATCCTGTTGTTATAACATCTGTCATTTTAGCATTAACAAGCTCATGACTTTAGCTGTTGTATGATCACAGCTCCGCTCTACAGATTAAGGAAAAGGCTGTTAGACCTTTCAAGTAAAAGCTCTCTGCATGGCAGGATGCTTTAACCTCTTGTATCCTGAAGCTATTTAGCTAAAGCAGCCTGAAAGTGATGTTGAGACAGACTCCTGTGTGGGTCAATTAGGAGGGATACAGAAGCAGTTAGGCTCAAGGGTTTCCCTCATTTTGTTTTCTCTGATGTTCAGAAGAGCCAGAAAAAAACCCTCAAAACCAAAATAATGTGAGCTGGGTTTTGGGTTTTTTTGGTTTGGTTTTGTTTTAATTTTGATTTGGCCATACTTTGGTTCTCTTAATGGTTATAGAGAGGAGATTTAAGGGACTGTCTTATTAAATGAATAAACATCACTGGAGCAAAACTACAGTAGATGTCCATTGCTTTTAAGGCAGTAAATATATATCAACCGCAAACACAGGGTGGTATTTTGGTTCAGTTAAAACAGGCCTGTGTAAGGAACAGAACAACTGTACAAATACTGAACTCCATATAGCATCTCTCGCCACCTGTTTCTGTGATTTCTTTAGCCTGTTGACTCATATTTTTCTTTTCTGGAAGCTAAGGAAAATGCCTGCCACGTTGAAAATGCTCCTGGTTTGGTTTTAATCTTGGGCGATGTACATACAAAGCATGGTCATGTTTCTGACTTCTTTATTTTTTGCTTTTAAGTGTCAGGCGGTGAAATGAGAGCCCTCCACAAACTGTATGCTGCAAAGATACAACATCACGCACCGAGTACACGGCTTCTTATGCAGGGAGGAGCAGAGGGGCTGAAAGAAAGAGGTTGTCTTAGTGCTCAGGAGAAGTCCATAGCACCTTGGGTGCAATCAAGAGCTGGAGTTTTAGAAGATACCTATAGCCATCTTGTCCCAGAGCACTCCGTTGTCTTCCCTCATTGTCCTCCATTGTTGTCCTCCTCAAGGCAAGGAAGCACCATGTCCAGCTGACAGCTGCCTCCAGGACCAGTGTCAGTCTACGGAAGTATTGGTGCCACCACATGTCTCGTAGGATGTAAGGACGAACCACCATGTTCAGATGCTGCTTAGATGCTTCTGGAAAGCCTCAAGGCATCAGTTTGCACTCCCAAGTGCTTCCAAGCCCCTGCGTACTGGACTCTACATCCCAAGTGATTTTTCATAGAATTTAGGCTCCTTAATGCATGTTTGGCCTGATAAGGCTCCTTAAAGCATGTTTATTTGCTTTAGACAGGATTGAGATTGTGTTGGAAATGCTACTATTCTGTTTGGGGGAAAAAAAGCCTTACAAAGGAGTAAGGCCAGGTGTACAGAAGAGATCCTATCTCGTGTGGCATGACTGGAAAGCGCAGTTGTGATGTGGGGCACTGGGGCACACAAAGCCCTTGCTCAGGACATTAGTGAGCAGCGGGTTTACTTTGTGTGCTTTCAACTTATATTCCTTTTAATGACGTTAAAGCAAGAGCAGGAACCTACATCCTCTCCCCAAATTTTGAAAATGCCAGCACAAACATTTCAGTAGCTGGTGGTGGTTTCACTGCAGTGACAGACTGGGGAGCGGGGGGGGCTTTTTTTTTCTAAACGGTTTGACTTCGTGAGATATTTAAAAACAGCACTGACTCCAAAACACTTTTCATTTTGAAATACTTTTCCCTTTTGTCAGTGAGTTCAAATTCTCACAACGCCTTGAGTAGAACAAACATTTGGACTCCGGTAGCTTTTGCTAAAGACTTTCAGAGCTGCTAACATGCTAGAAAATCAATTATTTGCATGGGGGAAATTAGAATCCATCGAAGAACGAGGGAAATGAATCCCAACAATGAAGTTCAATGGTAGCACTAAGATCTTGCAATTAAACTGTGCTGTAGGATTATGCGTATTAGCACATGAATTACTCTTTAAATTATGAATGTTGAACCAAATGATTATCTGCAGCTTCTGGGAAGGGATAATCAGGTTAGGCTGGCAAAATATAATACTTTACTTTTGCAAAATACAAATAGAAGTACAACTTGCTGAAAGCACAACAAATTGCTCCCCATGACTACATCGTCAGGTTAAACTACATTTCTTCTTTTTGAAATACGGGTGGCACGTTACGCTTTTTTCCCTTTAAAACTGAAAGAATAGTCAAAACCTTGAGGAACACCTACCAGATTCCCAGAGACTGGCTGCAAAAAACCTACGGAGGTGCTAATTTATGTCCTTCTCGCTCCAGCAAAGAGGGTGCTGGGAAGATCAGAGGCCTGCTGGGTGGCAGGGAGCATGGATGTGCGGGGGTGTTGCCCTCTGATGCCAGCACCGACATCGCTGCTGCTGTGCCTGGGCTTGTGGAAGCCAGCTGCCTCCAGTGGAGATGCACCGCTGCAGTCCTCCTGCATGGCTGCGGCCACCATGCACCGCTGCAGTCCTCCTGCACCCCTGCAATCCTCCTGCATGGCTGCAGTCCTCATGGATGGCTGCAATGGCCTTGCACAGCTGCAATACTTAACGCAGAGCTGCAGTCCCTGTGCTCTGCTGTGCTGGGGTGGCCCCGGGCAGGTGCAAGGGGATAGATTAGAGGGGCTTGGCGCAGAGGGGCAGCCCCACACTTATCTCCCAAAGCAGCCCGGCGCCACCCTGCCTCTCCCCTGGGCAGCGGGGCAGCCCGGGGACCTCTGGTCTTGGGCTTGAGCAGGCTCTGGCCATCAGTGGTGTGACACCTTGCCGGGCTCCATGGACAGTGGCGATTTACTGAGCCTTCCACCATTGCTCACTCACCCAGGAAGTTTTATCCCAGCACCCTGCCCCATGCCAGTGACTACTAGGGCATTGCCTGCAGGATCAGTCCCACTTTCTCCTGCTGGTGGGTCCTTATCTGGGGGGGTACTGGCCCAGAAGACACCAGCCCCCCAGCACCGCTCCTCCTGAGCGCAGCCTGTGGTGGAAACCAGCATAAGGGGGTTTGTGGCAAACGGAGTGACGGTGAGGCTTGCCGCAGGGCCGCTGTGCAGCCCGGATGATGTGAATGATTGCCCTCATGCTATGAAGTGCAATTTGCCAAAATGAAACCGCTCCAGCCGCATGCACCTGACCACAGCGCCTGAGCCGTGCTGGGATAGCCGCCACCACAAGAGAATGGGCAGACGTCATTAGGAGGGAAATTCATCTTCTACAGCAGCCACAATGGGCCACCAGCTTTTAACCAGGTTTTTAGGGGTGGGAAACAGCTTTCCTGTTGGGCAAAACCTTAACAAGGAAATAACTGGCTCCAAACATCCAGGGGCGGCGGAGAGTTCAGAGCAGAGTTAGCTCTGAACTCCGCAGCTTGAGCTCCTTGGTACAATGCAGCCGGCTCCTGCGCATGGAGGAGCCGGTGGCGGAGCTGCAGGGAGCTGCCCTTATTTATTTGTTCCTACCGCACGGGCTGAGACACGGGCTGTGTTTTATGTTCCCCTGCAGGAAGGTGATAAAGTGCCTGAGAGCCACGGAAAGCTATTCGCCAATAAATTCAAAGGGAAAGGCCATTTCTCATGCCTTGGAAGGAGAGATGAGTGATGCTGTAAGGCAGAGAAGACCGGAATGGTACGTCGCACAGCAGCGTGGCAGGAAGCACCAGAGCAAAGTTTCTGGTTCGTTTTGTTGCTTCTCTTCTTTTTTTTTTCCTCAATGATTTTTACTCTGCCTGTGGCTAGGCAATCAATATCTCTTTTCTTCCAATAAATATTCTGGGCTTTTAAATGATGATGTATTCCAGGGTGAAACAAATTAAGTGTGTGATTGCTGCCCTCTTGTACTCAAACTAATTCTGTGAGTCTAAATGGAAACTTGGAGATAGATTCCTGAACCGGGCTCTCTGGTGGTGGCAGATTTGAGCAGGTGGAAAAACATCAGGTCTGCCTTCAGCTTGTCACTGATCCCTCTTCTTTCAGTCAGCAGAGACTGGGGTGAGTTGTGTGAGCAGCATCGCAGGCTGAATCCATTGGGAAGGTGCATATGGTTGAGCATCAACCTGCCCGGAGCACTGCAGGACCTTGTTTGCCTTGGTGGGTATCTGTGGAGGTGGGTAGGGATTCAACCGCCTGGCCTGGGAAGCATAGCCATGGCTGAGCAGCAGCGGCCCAAATGCCTGCCCCTGGGGTGTCACACTGGCAGGGACTTCAGTTTTGACCTCTTGGTGCAGTGATCGGTCAGGGAGCACCCCCTGAGGACCCACTACTAAAAGCAACCTTTCCCTCAACACTCATCCTGGGCAACTGGGTGGAAACATATCTGGAGCCCTGAAAAGTCTGCCGTGGCCGTGACAGCTACTGATCCCGTCCCTATGTGTCCAAGGGAGAGCAGATCAGCTTAATTAAGCACTGAGGAAGCAATCTGATTTGCTTATTAAGTGGAGATGGATGATTTGGTGCAAATAAATCGTTAGAGGATACATTATTCTCTTTGATTTCCTATGCTGTTTTGCTGAGGTGGTAGAGGGACCATGTAGTGACTGCCCCTGCATTTCTTTTGTGGCATCTTTGCTGCTTAACCCTGGGGCAGAGAAACTTTACGGGACAGCTCAGGAAATATTTGTCTCTATTTCCCAACTTCTGCTACAACAAGATCTGTTGTGTTGCAAGATTAAGACAACTGTGGAAGGTGGAGGGCAAAGACACTGGGCATCTTTGTCAGGAGCAGGTATTGCACAGTAAAACACAGCCAGCCCGGAGCAGGAGGACACCTCGTGTCGGTGACCAGCAGCCCTACTCGCCCATCACCCACAGCCATCATCAACGGGTCCTGGCCTCCCTGTGGAGGGTCTTCTCTCTCTCCCCCCACTCTTCTTTGGGGGGAGGATGGTGCCGTTTTAATAGTGGCAATAGTGGGCTAACTGTGCATTAATACTCATTAGCTTGTATGTGCCCACAGGCAATGCATGACGGGCCTTGACATTTGCCATCCAGAAAACTAACTCCTCTGAGTTTGAGGGCACCCTGTCCTGGTTTTGTACCAAAGCTGTTCATATCAACAGCCATTTCATTTCAATAAACTAACAACAACCCCTGCAAAGCCTGTGTATAAGCAAAAGGCTCTCCACAGCTGCAACTGTCAGCAAAACAGGAGCTAACGCTGCAGGGGGGTGAGTGCTGAGGCAGTCTGAGACCTTGCCCTTGTAAGTCTAAGCAGCATTTGCCCGAAAGGCTTCAACTCTGTCCCAGCCCCGCTCCACTGTGCTTGTGGTTATCACCTGGGAGAGGAGGGAGCAACATCAGGCCAGGCTTCTCAAATAATTACCAAAGTCTTTACTCATCCTTTCTCTCCAAAGAGAAGCCCTTGGATGCCAGAGGAGGCCAGAGAAATGCTTCGGGTCTTCTGCTGCAAGAGGAACCAGCTCCAAAAAAATCTGCATTGATGTCTGGGTGGAATATTTGGAGGGTCAGGGCTTGGTCTGTTGCTTCTCATAGAAATCAGCAGGAATTCTGTCACATGCTTGTCTGGCCCAACTCTCCTCCTGTGACTGGCAACCCCTGCTAAAGAAAAGCAGGGTTTGGTGTGGAGAGTATTTGAAGGTTGGGTGCTGGGGAGGGGGCAGGCTGCCTGCTGGGGGGTCCTGTGGCCTGAGTCCTCCTGTAGCATTGAGATCTGACGTTCATTTTTCTTCCCCTTGGGTTTTTGCCCAAGGGAGCCTGTGGGTTTGCAGTGTGCAGTGCATGCAGCTTGGGGCGCTGGGGCTGAGGATGAACCGTGGAGATAAGCTATCTGTGAGCATAAGCGTGCCTCTAGCCTTGCACACCTTGTAGGAAAAAGGAGAATTTCTGAAAAGGAGGACACACCAAGAGAGGGACTCGGCAGTGTATGCTTTGTTTCTCACCCTCTTTCCGTCTGCACCCACTGCTGAGTCCTGTTGCAGGCAGGCTACAGAATGAAAAGACCTATCAGACCCAGTGTGGCACTCCTTAGGTAACAAAAATACAGGGATTTATGAGGAACGTGGCTACTTCTGACCCTGTGCAAAAGGAAGAAACACCCTGGTTAGGGACTAAGCCTTGAGATCTTCTAATGACCAGGGCACTTCTGGCTTTTTTCTTGCAGCTCCTATATGTGGCTGCCCTGATATTCATCCATGTGCTGTGAGATTTGAAAAACATACTCCACAAGCCGCTGTGCTGTTGAAGAAATTGTAGTATGGGCGATTTTTCTATCCTCCAGCATGGTTTGAAGCGTAACTCCCACGGGCTGCAGCGAAACTTCCAGGCAGGCGAGGTGGTGGAGCCAGGGGAGGTCTTGCAAGGTGCTGCTCAGCGGTGCTGCCGCAGCAAACGCTGTGAGCAGCCGATGACTCAGGTCTCCGCTATATTCCCTAATGAAAGGCCGAAGGATCTGGTGTCTTTGTATTAATCACTGCAAACCCAGCTGTCCACTGTTAGTATCTTCCCAGGGTTTTGTGTATCTTGGCATGTTGAGATAACCAAACAGTATTTTGAGTGCTCTGCTGAGAAAAAACACTTGGTAGCAGAGTCCTCTGAGGCAGCACCAGGGCCTGAGTGAAAACTGCAGGGCTGCTCTGTGTCACACTCATTGCAAAGAGAAAAGCCCAGGACCACTGCACCAATGCCATACGCTGCACCGTATTTCGAAATGAGCCTGACAGGGATGAGGAATAAGAGCCGGAATGGTTGAACAAACAGGTCCACAGTTGAGCAAAGTCTGTTTCCACCATGGCCTGTGGAGTTTCTGTGAGCACGGCAGCCCACAGGGTGCTTTATTAAGTGAGCTGTGTTTATTGTTTATTTGAGCATATCGATTCCTACTTGTGTCCTATATTTTAATTGCTGAGTTCAGCTTGAAAACTGTTTTGGGGAACTCTCTTTGGTATTCCCTGTTTCTGAAGTGAAAACCTCTTTGTCCATACATCTCCTGCTTTCCTATGTAAAGGAAAATCAGATTTGATCTTTGAGCAAGTAGAATGTAAAGCATTATCCAACAGGACAGATTAATGCAGGGCTGCTTTCTGTTTATGGGCAAGAACAGGAAGAAATTCTTTCCTGTGAGGGTGGTGAGGCAGTGGAACAGGTTGCCCAGGGAAGTTGTGGATGCCCCATCCCTGGAAGTGTTCAAGGCCAGGCTGGATGGGGCTTTGAGCAGCCTGGGCTGGTGGGAGGTGTCCCTGCCCAGGGCAGGGGGGTCAGAACTAGATGATATTTAGTGTCCCTTCTAACCCGAACCATCCTATGGTTCTATTCTACTTCTGTTCGGTTTTCTTCAGTTTTTGTGATATTCTCTTACTTTGAGAAATGAGCACTGTCAAGAAGCAATGAAGACATGGATTTGCTATGAAGGGGAAGTAAAAAAGGCTGACAATCCAGGAAAAACACACTGCAAATGCAGAGCTGCTTTTTGGGCTGATTCCCCTGAGCTGTGTGCTTGCTGGGGTGCTCAAAGGCAGGCTTGTGGTTTCCTTAAAAGGCACCCACACAGATTTCATTTCCCTGCAATGTGTGTGCATGACCCTACGGTATTTTTGGCAAGTCCCCATCACATCCCTGCCAGCAGCTGCCTCTGTGAAACATGACGGTCGGCTGTGCCACCAGCCTTGGGAGCCTGAAGTTTTCCTGAGGCACAAGCCCATGGATATTGAGGGAATGGTCAGGAAGCATCATCCCAGAAAACCGTCTTAAACAGAGTCTTAAACTCAGGGCTGGCATTCCTCTCCTCTCCCAAAATTACCAGATGCAATTGCACGTGCTGATGGGCTTGCTAGCATCGCATGGCACAGAGCTGGAATGAGAGGGGGACCCGGGGCTGCCGTTGAGCTAACGGCAGTACAGCAGGCATCTCCTCTTCTCCTGCTGCCAGAGAGGTGGGTAATTACCATATCCATTTTAGAAACGAAGAAACTAACACATGCAGAGGCGGAAGGGTAGAGTTTTAAGAATATGTGGGTGTCTGAGATGCAAACGCTTTGGGAAACACCATGTTGCACCTAATTTGCATCAGTAGGCATCTAAATACATGTACTGATCTGACCCAGAGGGGCGTGTGCAAGGGTGCGGGGAGCACAAGCAGCGGCATAGGGTGTGCTCCCTCACCCCCTCACTGGGGATCCCTCACCCCCCACTGGGTATCCCTCACTCCCTCACTGGGCATCCCTCGTTCCTCACGGTGTCTGGGCCAGTCGGTCCCCTGCCTTTGGATCTGCTCCAGGGACAAGCGCTCCTGGGTTTCCCTGAACGTCAGCAACCACGAGATGGTATGGGATGGGATGGAGCAGGATGGTGTTTCCCTCTTAATTCTGCAAGAGAAACCTGCATTGACAGCCTTGCTGTCCTCCCAGCTCCTCCTCCATGCTAGCTTTTCTGTTTCAGATAGAAATCCAACCGAAAACTCAGCAGGTTCATTTTGCTTCAGGAGTCAGGAAACCTGTTGGTTTTGCCTGCCTGAATATTGCCCTGGCCTGGGCTGGATGCTGTGTGTCACCTGCACGGCACCGTCAGTGCTCCTGGGCAGGAGGCAGAACCGATGTCCCACACTCACCTCTCCCAGTCCCTGTAGGACTTTGGACACTCCTCTTTATAATGATGTTGGGGATGTTGAAAGCTATCGCCCAAGTTGAACTGCCAAAGAGTGAGGGAGATTACCTCAGTGGAAAAATAGATATAATTATCTGTAATAGACTCAGTAACTCTGTACGCAATCATTTCCTCCTTAGGACCTTGGTACACTTGAGAAGAGAAACTTCCTGGTTTCTGTGCAAGAGTGTCATCGTGATTTATTGTTAATGAACCATCATGCTCCTAACCTTCATTTTCCGCTTTTCGGTACACCTGTGGCATCACTTGCTCTAGAAAAACAGCCAGAGTCCAGCTCAGATTTTTTTGGGACCTTTGAGTGACAGTTTTATTAAAGGTGAAGAAGTACTTTTCCAACTGCAGCCAAAGGCTTCTCCTTTCTTTTGGAGTCCAGCCGGTGGGTTTCCTGACTTTGTCATGGCTCTGAAGTCCACCTGCAGGCATCTGCTCAACTGTTTCTGTTGGAATGTGGTCCTGCTGTTTTCCCAGAGGGCATCTAGATAGGCAGCCGGGTCTGGCCCTCCCTTAGCAGTGCCCTTTCCATGTGCTTTCCCACTTTCTTTTGCTATATGAGCAAAGAAACAAAGGTCTTTGCTCCCAGTGCTGGGACTTGTATTTATCCTCATGTGACAGGAAACATAAGGTTGTAAAATATTGGGGTTTTTTTTTTCCAAAGCCTTTACTTACTTAAGTCTTACTTAAGACTTAAGTCTTTACTTACTTTACTTATCACCTTTATAGGTGATAAAAATATTCCAGTTGGCTTCCCTGTGTGGCATGACCTTAGTACAGTATTTGAATGAGGGCATCCTTTCACCCACAGCCTCTCGCACTGGTCCACTTTTCAAAGTCCAAAATGCAAACCATTTTTTCACAAGTAATACTAATATGGTTTTTTAAACAAACAAACAAAAAAAACCCAACCCAAACCCCCCAAAAAACAACCAGAAAGAAAACTTGAGGAAAAAAATAAATTCCATTTTCCTTTTCAAAAAAAAGTATGAAAACAAATACATAAGCAATATGATGGAAAAAGACAGCCTTTGTGTGGGATAGGCTTCTGCAGCTGAAATGCCAAATTCTGTATCAGTCTGAACTACTGCCAATCATCTGTTCACCAAAAATATTTGGTTATTTCCACGGATGCCTCTAGGTTTTTTACAGCCCTCCTCTGCAACTGGCAGGGGACTAAGAGCAATAGGAGGCCAGGAGGAGGCAGGTTTGGGGAAGAGGCAGGAGTGTCACGGTAGCAGTGCCATAGGTGTGTGAGGAGCACCGCGCAGAAGAAGCAGGAGTAACTGGCACTGCTGCAAATGCCTGATTGCGTGAGACTGGTAATGTGGGAGACTCACACCGGCACGGGGAGTGAAATAAAAGGACCCCGTGGAGAAACTGGAAATTGTCAGAGAGGCTGACGTTCAACTGGGCAGTGGGATCAATGGGGAGCTCTTGAGAAATGTGTGCTGCGACCTCTGACATTTCATCCCTTATCGGGTTTGAGCCAGTGTCTTTTGCGGCACAGTTATGTGGTGAGGCAAGGTGGTTTTGGTGATAATAAGTATTTTATTCTAGTGACCTCGTTTTTGTTGGATGTCTTGGCTTGGGCCTTTTGCTATTGCTAATAGGTGTGCTGAGGAACAACACTGCAATGCTAAGAAGATGCCAATTAGAAAACCAGTGAGGTCATTTCACACCACTTTCCCAAACTCTTTGCCTAGGCTTCTCCAACCTTTAAAAACAAATTACAGGTACGCTTAAATACTTACTCCCCGGGCCCTTTTGAAGGCTAGTTGTCCTGCAGGAGCCAGTAGCCATGCTGCAGGGGTTCAGTGTCACCTTGAGAGGGTCCAGGGAAACGGGCATTTACCTCTCCGTTCACAGTGGCTAGTATACAGAGGTGGCTGGGCATGATGAACGGTGCCTGGAGACACCCAGAGAGCCTTAGCTTAGGGTGGCCCTCACATGCCTCAGGTTCCTGCTGCACGCTAGAGGCCATGATGGAGCTGGAGGTGGCATGGTGGCCTGTTGGGAAAGGATGTCCTGGCCATGGAGAAGGGGTGCTCCACATGCACATCTCTTCCTGGAGGTTTTTGGCACTGACCTCTTGGTGTCTTAATCCTTTAATACCTGTCACTGGTAAAGCTCCTGAACTGAGAGTAGAAGGTGCATTTTTGCTGCTTTTTCAACCACCTCGCTCAGCAGCCCCTCCTTTCCTGAAACTTTTCATGTTGTTGGGAAGCTTTTTTTACCCCCTGATGTTTGGCTATATTTCCCTCTTGCCTTTCATGTCCATGTTTGCCTTCTTTCTTACTCTTTTCTGCTTTGTCTTGTTTGGAGCCTCTCTGCATGGACAGAGGGGCAGAGCTAGCATCTTCCCTCTTCCTTGCATAGGGCATAGCTCACATCATACATTTCCTCCAGTTCCTGAATGAATTCACTGTCAGACAATAGCACTGCTGGCTGAAACACCACACTCCAAGAGTAGTTATATATAGCCCAGTATTGATCTGTCATGAATATACTTGTTTTCAGGGTTTTCATTGAGAAATTGATGATACAGCAGTGAATACACTACTTGCGGGTGCTCAGGGTCAGAAGAAGTTGTCACCCCTCTTCTCAGGAGGAAAGACAAACACAAAATGAAACACCTAAGCTGCAATCAGTGGCAGAACATTACTCCAGGAAGCATCATGCCTCTTCAATGGGTGTTGGCTTTCTAAGGCACCTCAAATACTCTGCCAGAGTAATTAGTAGTGATCTAAATCAGACATCACTATATACACGTCTGTCTACAATGGTGACGTGTTTCATCATACACCTGCAGTCAACAGCAATTTTGAAGTGGATACACTCCCTAGTCCACAGTAATTGCCTGCCTTGTGCTCGTTGTCACCCTGCGCGGGAGGTATTGTACCGACCATCAGTCCTTTGGATTCCTGCTCAGGGCAAAGCTTGGGCGCTCGTCTCCGCCGGTCTCCATGGCCAAGAACTCCCAGAGCTAAGATTGCCCTTCATTTGTCTGCCTGGTGTCTGCAGGAAGTCCCTGCTGTTGGCGGAGATGCAATCACTTTGCATAGGTTGTCTCCATGTCACTCTGGGAGTCACAGGCTTGTTGGGGACAGTGAATGAAAAGTGAAGGACAAAGATGGGGGGAGATGTACTTAGTTTTGCTCGGACAAGTCAAGCATTGCTTCTACCAAAGGGAAGAGCAGATTCTGATCCTACTGTGTTTTTATTTGCTCTGAAGGAAAAAACTTAATATATTGGGTGCAGCACGGACATTTCACTCTCAGGCCAGTGGCTAGGTAAACAACCTCCCAGTCAAACCCTTAACTCTCCCACAAGAAAACTGGAAAATAAGGGATATAGTGTTGTTCTTTCACTGAAAAGCATACAGCATAGGCTCTGCCTTTTCTCTGACTACCCTGTAAAATGCTGCCCATTGGGCTGTGGCATAGGTGTAGCAACGGTCGGTCAGGTCTAGACACCACCTCTTGCTTCGAGCAGCCAGGCTGAGGCCATGTCTCTATTCACTTTTATTAATTTGTCGTTTAATTCTTTGTTTTCACAAGAGGCTTGTAATATACCATGGAAGGAGGGGCAAAACATTAACCACTGGAGTTTCACAGCTCCTTCCTTGCTGTCCGCAGGAGCCCTTTTGGAAGCCAGGACGGGGCCATGAGGTGCACAGGTGCCCCTCACCCCTTTGCGGTGACAGCCAGGGACCATCCGGGGGCCTTCTGAGGCCTATGGGAGTCTGTAGGTGGAGAGCACCCATGGGTGAATCGGTCGCTGTGGAGGCCACGGGCAGCGAGGCCGGCAGGGAGACCACAGCCTTCAGCTCTCCCATCACCTGAAGGGGGAGGGAAGAGAAACGCCTCATTGGGAAGCACAAAGTGGCAGCAGGGGAAAGGAAAGCGTGCAAGGCAAAAGGGCTTATGCATCCTCAGAGGCAGAGAAAGGTGGGAAAGGCAGAGCAAGGAGGCACAGGGAGGAGATGCTGGCACTAGGCGGAGGGGAAGAGCAAAAGCCCTCCTTTCCCAGAAGGGAGCTATGGAGATGCCAGGGCTGTGGAGCCGGCAGTCAGGGCAGGACGAGGGGTGTGGGTGAGAGGGAGGGAGGGAGACGCAGACCGGCGGTACCTGTTTCGTGCTACTTCACCTGTGACTGCTCGTGCAACTCTTCAGGCCTGCCTTTGTGCTTCATTTTTTTAATCAGCCCCCAAGATCTCAATGTAAACTTGCTCGTCTTACCCTGGCTAGGGCCAGCCCTCCTGTCCCTGTGCCCTCTCTGCCAGCCGTGCTCCGTCTCCTTCCCCAGGAAGCTCACTTCTCTCTGCCAGCCCATGGTGGTCGTCCACAGCAGAAGAGCCTGCGGGCTCTATCCAGGCAGCCTGTCCCCACCTCATCCCCTTTGGATGAAACCTGGACACCTGCAGGCAGTCGTGTGATTTAGATCAGCCTCTGATATTGTCACACTTCCAGGACGGCTGTGGCTTTCAAGCTGTTTCTAGGAGATGGATGAATATGTGCAATGTGCCCTGTGGAGCTTCCTGAGTTTTGGACAGGTGAATGGTTTGGTAGAAAGTGGAATACAACCGTCCTGCCCTCAGTGGTGCCTTGCGTTGGTAGGGTACTCTAGGCTTGAAGCTTTGAGACATGGCATCAAGGTGCAAAATTACAGGTGCGTTTGTGGTATGTGTATCCAAAGCAAATGGAGATATTGGAAAGAAGGACTAGACATCTCTGTCTTCCAGAAAGGAGCTGGCATATGATAGAGGCCCAGACAATCTCCTTGAAACAGTACTAGTTTATGGGTGAAGTATGGGATTTGCATTATTTTGGTGTCCCATTCTCTGTTGTGTGTTCCCAGCAGGTAGTGTGCTTGGCTGCAGCGGTGGTAGATCAGATCTATTCACATGCCTCCTGTCTTGTATTTCAGTTGCTTTGGCAACTCCTGGTCATGGTGGGACACCACTGCAGATGGGACACACAGGGACCATCCCAAGGAATTTCACAGCCGTAATGTCTTTCGGGACAGAGGATGGGGATATCTGGGCACGGGGAAAAGGAAGTTGGTGGGAAAATGGTGATGCCCCTTGCATGAGCCAGGAAGGCTTCTGCGTCTGTCCGACCCCCAGGAGCCATGTTGAGGAGGATGGGCTGGGCCTCCCTGGCCCCCAGCCAGCTGATGCCTCACCTTTTCACATCACGGAGCATTACTTGCAGGCAAGACCACAGCAGATGACCAACTAATAGTCTCCTGCATCCCTGTGGGTACCCGGACCTGTACTGAGACAGGTGCCAATGGACAGCTGAGACACCCACTTACCAGTCAGGAGGCACTGACCTGCCACAATGTCCTGTAATTTTCTTCAACAAAATGACAGGAAATCACTTTCCTCTACCCAATATGACCTTAGGAGCCCAGGGAGATACAATGTTGGCAGGCGTGTTGCCCAGCTCCCAGCCTGCCTGGCCACCAGGATGACTGCCACGTGGGTGGTGATAACCCACCTTGTCTCTCCAGAGTGGCTCGGGTTACAGCCAAAGAAAAGATGTTTGTGTCTGGTCCATTGGTCTCCAAGCCCAACATTTCTATGTCACCTGCTAGGTACTCCCATATGACTCATAACCACAAAAATAATTAAAAAAAAAACTAATGGGGAAGTTGGCCTACAGGGTGCTGCGTGCTTGCTGTTATTGTCCAGGACTGGTGACTGCTGCTGAAGGCCTTCTACTGTATAATTACAGACCAGCCTTAGCAGGTCTGTCAGTCTGTATGGCGCTGCTGAGTGGTGTATGTGTCTATTGCTTCCATGAACATGGCTTCAGAGGATAATTAAGTGCACAGGAGGAGGACAGGATAGAAACCTGATCAGGAGGATAAGGAGAACCTGCTCTGTGCCACCATGGGATTACAAGCAAAAGTCCAGGATTGTCTGAAGAGAGAACAGTCGAGATACCATCGGCTACTCCTGTTATTACACCCCAGAATTCATCAAGGGCTGAAGACAAAGAGCCAGTTAATTATTTATGACATATGCATAAAAGGGGAAGGCAGGAACACGCAAAGGGCTATTTCATAATTTTTCAGTCTAGCGAGGCTGCTTGGTTCATATTAACCAGCTCTTCTTCTTTTAAGTCTAATTTTGAAATTTGCCAACAAACTCTTCCCCTCTGGCATTGGTCAGGCCAGTGGTAAACTAAGATTTCTGCTCTGCTTGTTTAATTGGTACCTCCGAACCCGGGGTTTATTTTGCCTGCCTGCTTCAGCTTGTCTCAAGCACTAATTGCGAAGTCTCTGGGGGAGGGCTTGTTATGTATAACGGGTTAACGCTTTCCAAATGGCACAGCTTTTCCCTTTGGAAGAAGCTAATTCATCCACATAGAAACATTTTGCACAATGGTCTTGACTTCACTTAAATTTCCAGTTAAAAGAACAGGCTGCCCAGAGAGGTTGTGGAGTCTCCTTCACTGGAGACATTCAAAACCCGCCTGGACGCATTACTGTGTGATGTGCTCTAAGGTGGCCCTGCTCTGGCAGGGGGGTTGGACTAGATGATCTCCAGAGGGCCCTTCCAACCTTATGATTCTATGATTCTATGAATGATCAAAGTGCCTCCTTCTGATATGGCCAAAAGCTTTTCCTCTTGTCTTACGGTGCAGTGTGGTGTAATGGACCTACCTGGCAAGTCAGGGGCCGTGCTTGCCCGGAGGACATGAGGGATTGTGCCCGAGTGTGGGCACTGGCGCTGGAGTCACTACGGCAGCACAGTCCCATGCTGCATCTGATGCTGCGTGACACTCCTCTACCTTCAGCTAGGCTGGGAGCTGATGGGAACAGTGCTGAGCTTTGGGCCAGGCTCCCCCACTTCTCAGGGGTCCACCTCAACCATGGCCTTCTCCTGGGGACCTGTCATGTGGCCGTTAGGCACCCTTTCCACCAAGTGTCCATAGGTCAGTGCAACGCACACGTGCATGTCTCCCTCTGCTCAGGAACAGCTCTTGCTTTGCCTTTGAGTATGTTCCATCAGGACTGAAGCATCTCAAGCCAAGTGAAGGAGTGGTGTGTTTGACTGTGGATTCCTTTCTCTATTGATTAATTGTTGCGCTCTTGATGAGCCCCTTTCCTCAAGAGCACTTTCATTGCAGTGTAACAGGAAGTTTTTAATTAGCACATTGTTGTTGGGATTCACAGAGCAGGCTTTATGCTGCTTCTGAAGAAAGTACATTTCGTAGAGATTATTTTTCTGGAATGGTTTAAGTGGGCACATGGAGAGGAAACTGAATGTGTCCCCACAGTGGTTTCCTCTCAGTACGAAGCTGCCAGAAGGGCTGGAGTCAAGGCCAGCCTGGCCTCAGCCTCTGTGAGCACTTCAGGAGGGGCTGGTGGCTGCTCCTGTCACAGAGGCTGACCTCTCCACCAGGAAAGACAGTGGCTTGCAAATGATGCTCCTCGGTCCTCATTCCAAGGCGGTCAGCTCTGCTGTCCTTCCTGAGCACCCGGGAAGGATGTCAGTATGTCACCATTAGTTTTCTCCTTGTGCAGCGTGCTTTGTTTGTTGCTTTTTAAGTAGTTCCAGCTACTGCCTTGTGGACCAGTAAGATGAGTGTCATGCTGTGTGATGTGGAACTGAACATGATTTCAGACAGAGAGGCTGGGGTGGCAAACCACGCTGTGAATTCAGTGGTAATCATCAAAGACTGCTAGGAGCCAGCTCATTCCCACTTATTTGTAGCTACTGAGAAAATAACAATGGGAGCAAAAGTGGATTTTCAGTATGACAGACACCACAGCATGGAACTGGGACAGGGAGCCTTCCTTCCCAGGTCAACCTGAGCAGAGGTTATTGGGAAGTAAACACTGCTGCCTATCTATGGCTTTTTGCTCTTGTTCCTAGCGTGCATGTGGGACATGTCGGTTGGGAGCAAAAAGAACCAGAGGCGAAAGGTAGGAGATACAATGTCCTCCTCATCCTTGGTGGCATCCTGTTTGAGGCCTGAAGAGATGGCTAAAGCTTCCTGCCTATCTGATGAGTGGTTAATTTTACAAAATTGGAACAGGAGCCTGTATGTTTAAGGGACCCAAAAGCCAAAAGCGTGTCACTTGTTATTTCAGGAAGTCATGGGTTGAACAGCTGAACTTATATGAACTTTTTCCTCAGCAGGGGATTTTGGCAGGAGACCGTATTATTTAAAATTTGGTGACTTACTAGTAATTTGCTTCAAAAGGATCTATCCTGCCCTTAATTATGATCCTTAGATCCAGGACTTTTATTTTGTTTAGGTGAACAAGTGTTGTGAAATGCCTTTGTGAATCAAATCTAATCAAGTCAGTATTCTCCAGCTGGAGCCTGGAAACCTGCCCAGAGTGCATGGCAGGGGCGGACGGTAAGAGAGGCAGGGAGTGATGACAACCTGCCGGAGGAGAGCTGAAAAAGGTGGAGTAGTCAACTGGCCCTAGCAGACAAGGAGATTTCCATGCTTTTCTTCTCTAAAACGCCTGAACTCCAGGACACACTGGGCGTGTGAGTTTACTCCAAGGAGCCGGAGGCAGTTTCAATTTATGCAACTGTTGTTTGCTCAGCAGATGAGAGGCCCAGCTCTCTCTGATCTTCGGAGAACAGACTCTCCTGTAGCTCTCTCCAGCATTCAGATGGGCACCTGCCCAATGCCAGGTGTGGATGTGTTTTGTGTTTTTCCAAGCAGTATTTTTGAGGGGGCTTGAAAACGAGCGTCAGACAACGCTGTAGAGACTTAAGAAGAAATGACAATCAGTATTCAAAGGACAGAGTGAGCAGAAGGAAGGGATGTATTCCTGAGTTTTCATTCTGGATGAGTGATGGTGATTCACCTCCAGAGTTGGTGTGGCACATGCCAAGGGGTCTTGGGCACAGGGCTATGCAGCCTTGTCAGCCTCAGTGCTCTGACAGGGATTGCTGGTACGGTTGCAGTAGCATCTGGAAGGAGGACTCTCTTCAGGGTCTCAGTGCATCTCCAGGCCTTTCCTGAGTGATCTGCTAACAGCACGTGAGCTGGCAGTGACACTTCTGGTCACTTTGGGGAAGACCTGAGGTTTCTCTGCAGAAGTTTGCGCCTGTGGTGCAGCTCCTCAGCCACGTCATGTCTCTCTGCTGGCAGTGTCTGCAAGCACCTGCGAGCACCTCTGTCGTGTCAGAGACACTGTCGGTCCAGTCGCTCCTGTGGGGCAGGCTGGCCACAGAGGGAGCTGCAGCTGCAAACTGGCAATTGGGGATGTGCTGATGTATCTGTTCTGTACTGATCTGCACAGCCAGAGCGACCAGCTTGACTTGGCTTATGCTAATCCAAGAGGCAGAGAGGAGCCTTCCTGTCCTCCCATGTCTCTGTGGCACTGGAAACACAGCGCCGCCCGGCACCAAGCACTTACCACATGCTTATTAATGGTAAAATTAGGAGAAAGGAACCCAGCATGTCAGCTGTGCCGGGCACCGCCAGGCTGACTGATGGCCTTCAGGAAATGATGCGGTTCACCAAGTGAAATGAGAAGGCTGCATCAGCTCACCCCTCCTTCACAGCAGACAAAAAAATGGGTGCGTCCTCTGGGTGAGCATCACACCCACACCCTGTGTCGACGTGCCGTGCTGCGCAGGGGTCTCAGGTCTTTCGGGGATGGCGAGGAGCCGCAGGCCGGCAGCCCAGGAAGGCTGGAGGAGAACCATTGCTCTTCAGTATTGAATCCAAAGAGCCCGACGTGACCCAAAGCAGGATGTAGGACAGCCTTGCATCAGACCTGAAGTACACACCTGCCTTTTAAAAACAATCAGCAAGTTTGATTGCAGTGCTGCACGGCAGCCTGATCGGGAGACAAACAGCATGGCTGGTACTTATCATCGGGACTGTAATTATGCCTGCAGGTCCCATGCTGCCTGGGCCCCAGTGTGGTAAGGGTTGTACGAGACATGATAAAAGACCATCCCTGGCCTGAAGAAATTAGAATCTCATTTAAAACATCCCAGGAGGGTGAGCCAAACGGGGATGGTGTAAGGGACTGAGGTTGGGAAAAAGCGGGGTAAGTTTGATTACAGATAACGCTGCTTTCCTGGAGGCTCCCGCTGAGCCGGGAGGGTTTGCTGGCACCTTTTCCACGCCACGTCGGCCTGATGGTGGAAACGGGGGCACGGGATGCGGAGGCAAGACACGATGCCGTTACAGGCTTTGAATCGAGGAGGAGGGAAGTGGGCTGCAGCTATATATATATATATNGGCGGCCGCGCGGTGTCACTGCCGGCCAGGCGGCCCCGCGGCGCCGGGAGCCCCGGGTGAGCCGGCAGAGCCCCTCCTCTCCCCGGCTCCGTACCCCCTGGAAACGCCGAGGTAGAGGGGCTGCTCCGGCAGAGCTGCCGGGAAAGGGGCACCCCCGCGGGGTGTCGGCAGCCGGGAGCACGGCAAAGCGCCCCTCGCCCTTCCCGTGCCGCCCTTCCCGGTTGGAGCGAGCACAAGGGATGGGCGAAGCCGGGAACAAGCCGCTGTCCCCGGCGGGGGCTGGCAGGCGGGAGAAGCCCCCCATGGACACTGCTGGGTGCGGGGCTCAAGCAGGTCTTCTCGCTGCGCAGCCCGGGGAGAGCTGCCAGAAGCGACTAATCCCAGCTTGGGGCGAAGCTGGGCAGAGTGCAAATGATTGCTCTTTGATTTATTAGTCGTATTATTGATTTTCCCTTCTGTCTCAGCGCAGGCTTTAGAACAGCTTCCAGCTGGCGGCCCTCCAGCTGCTATGAAGGTACCTGCAGCTGTTGCCGCCTCACCTGCCTGCTGCACCTTTCCAAGGCAGGAGGTGCCAGAAAGCCCGGGACCCACATTTCTCCTGGTGAAGACACATCTCGCTCCCCTCTGGTTGCCTGCCAGTAATTATTTACACTGGGCATCACAACTTTCTGGTTATAGATGGGGCTTTTGCGCTACCAAAACGGAGTCCAGCGCTGTTAGTGCTGTTTTGGCGTATGCTGGGTCCTATTTTTTGGGCAGGGAGAGGCTGAATTCTGCAGCCCTCAGGCTGAACGCACTTTCCGCTGTGTTTTACTTCCAAGAACAGTCTTCTGCAGGCTGCAAATTTGGCAAGCTCTGTTTGGGAATCTAGCCACAGGGAGAAGGGAGGTCTCTCAGTCCCCCGGCAATCTCGGTGAGCAGGGTGTTCACCTGCTCACCGAGGAGAGCCGACTTTCCCCTTCTTGCCAGAAGCCTGTTCAGCGGGGTTGCTGCAGATGAGCCTGTCCTCTTCGCAGGCAGACATATCTGAGCCAGTAACCTTGCTCTCACAGCGCACAAAGGGCAGCACTTAACCAGGCTACATTTGCAAGCAATCTTGACTTAATTCTCCTTTGAGCAGATCTTAATAGCTTTCTCTGCATCCTCTGGCTTCAGGATTTGCTTTGATAATTAAAGAGCCTGCAATTTCGTATGTTTCTTTATGATGCCTGAAATTTCTTACAGAAATCCATTTTCTCCTCCAGTTTGAACAAGTCACCAGATCTAATATGAGATGACAGGCAAGAATTTCATGCAGTGGGGCCTACACTGAACAACAGTGTCTCTGCAGGCTCCTGCCCTCCGACACAACTCACTCACAGGGTAGCTTTGGAAGGAAAACCCCAGCATTTCCCGGGCATACTTAATCTCCAGCACCCTTGAATTGCTTGTATTTCTGTTCATAAGCATTTTGGCATACATGTTCAAAGCACTTTGCAAGCAGTAGATCACTATCTTTGCGGGGCTGGGGGTGGTGGGGAATCAATCTGCAAGTGATGTTTGCTTGGGGTGCCGGCGTGTCCAACAGTCCCCCAAGCAAGGCAAGGAGCGAAACACGTGAGCAGCAAACTTCCTTCCTTCCTTAAGCTTCCTAGGGATTTGCTCCATTCACAGGTCTTTTGCCTTTTAGGGGTGTTCCTCAGTTTGAAGGTCTCCCCCCGAGATACAGGTATGTCTCAGTGGGAGTGATATGAGCTGCTGCATTTCGGGCTGCTGTCATCAGTTCTGTGCAATGTCTCATAGTCAATTGTTCTCCCTAAGTGCCACCACAGAATTATGGAATTCTGTGACAGTCTTGCTTTTGGGTTAAAAAAAAAAAATCAATCTGGCACTCATCTTTCTAGAAAGAAGCTTCGCAACATAACTGGAGCACACCCAAGAAGCTGAAAATCAGAAGTGAAATTAAAATAGCCTGCATTCGATTTTATGTTAAAGCTAGCAATTTTGAAAGCACATTTTACGTGCAGGGGTGGGGAATGTGTGGATTTTGATTCACTCCTTGATTTTGGAGTTGGAAATTACTGTCTCAGTGCAGGTGGAAGTATTTGCTTCCACCACATGTCTAATGCAGAACCGGCCTGCGTGTAAAACTGTAGAGTAAATGATGGCTGCTGAGACTTGGCAGGACCATTCTCATCTGAATTAGTTCTGGAGACATCTGGGCCCAGAGATGCAAGCTGGCACTATCCCGGTCATGCATTATGCCACCAAACCACCTCATGCAAAGCTCCCTTCCCACAGGTGGGTATTAACAAGCACCACTTGTTTCGGTGCCTGCGGGTGCCTTTCTTCACTCCCTCCTCTTCACCAGCTGTCAGTTTGCTATATGATTTCTGAATGTGGCAGGTGGATGCAATTTCCTTTTGTGACCATTGCAGCAGCTCACACCAGATCCCACTTACCGTCCTTTTGGGAGGTGCAGAATTAGGTGCTGGTGGGTAGAATCCTGTGGAATGGCAGTGACTTTGAGGGGGTTGAGGATCTTCCAGATTATGGATGCCTGAGTCCAGTGCCAAAGCTCCAGCACTCTGGAGACTTCATGTAGCCTCTGGCAAGGGTGATGTTTCTACCACCAGCCAGCCTGGGCCTGAGCAGCACTGCCCCAAGCATGGGACTGTCTGACCCCAAGGGGAAGGCTGAGCTGGGCAGGAAGAAACTTTCTGGAGACAAGCACCTGGCAGGGCTCCTCCTGCCTGGAGGGAGGTAGTGAGCAGCTTACAAACAGTAGGATGCTGTGGCATGAAGGGAGTAACACAGCATCTGGGCAAAACATAAGCTACGCAGTCATTTTAGCTGCATTAATGCATATGGTCCTGCTTGCTTGAGGTATTTAGGAGATGAACAAATTCCTGCACTCCCACAGATAAATTAAATGATGCTGTTGTCATGCTTTAACCTCAGCCAGCAACGAAGATCAGCCTCTCACTCACGCCCCCTTTCCCTCCAAGAAGGGTAGGAAGGAGAGGGAGAATAGGAGGGGAAAGGGAAAAAAAAAACCTTTGTGGGCTGAGACAAAGGCAGTTTAGTAGAACAATAAGAGAAAAGGAAAATAGCAATAATAAAACTGCAGATTTCCCCCTTGCCAGCCAACCCCAATTTATATACCAAGCATGATGTTTACAGTTCAGAATGTTTCATTGGCCATTCTGTTGTTCTGTGTTCCTTCTCAGCTTCGACAAGAAGCTGAAAGAAGTCCTTGACTAGTATAAACATCACTTAGCAAAAGCTGAAACAATATGCATTATTGACATTCCTTTCATACCAAATCTGAAAACACAGCAACCACTAGAAAGAAAATTAAGTCTATTTCAGCTTAAACCATGATAGCTATGTACAACAAATACTGTATAATAAGTTTATTAAAGACTGGGTAAGATTTAGGCTACTTTGAACAAAGATGTGGGCAGAGATGTGGATGGATTTAAATGCATCTGTGTGATTTTTTTGTGTATAGGGGTATTTAAAACCAGCTTTACAGTTGGCTTAAGTTGAAAAAAGAAGTCAGACTGGATACAAGGAAACACTTTTTCCGTGTGTGGACGGTTGAACTCCAGAGCAGGTTGCCCAGAGAGGCTGTGCAGTCTGCATCCTCAGAAGTTTTCAGGACTCAGTTGTATAAAGCGCAGAGCAGCCTGGTCTGGGCTCATCACTGACCCTTCTGCAAGCAGGAGGTTGGACTGAGATCTCCTGTGGTCCCTTCCAGCCTGAATTATCCCTGATCTTGTCTGCATTCCTGGAAGGATTGGGCTTTGCCATGCAGCCATGGCTCAAACGGTCTCTGTGTGCACACCCACACAGACACACGCTTACCTCTTCTCTCCCTCCCTCCCCGAGCAGCTGGTATTTTGCTGGTGAGTGATGTCATCCCATTTGCTTACTTAAGAAAGGCATCATTAGTGAGTAAGTAATTTATGTAATGCTGCTGCTAGCGCAAATTAAGGTAGAGCTGGGTTAAGCAGGCCCAGGGTAATGAGGACATGCTCTGCATGGTGGGCTACAGAGAAAATTGCTGCAGGAGGCTAGCCGGCTGGATTACGGGAGATCAGAGGATTGAAGAAAGCTGGGTTTGTTTCCTATTCCCCATCCTCTGCATGGGCAGAGTGGCGATGGAAGGCGGTTTTCAGTTTGTTGCCATGAGGGAGCTGAGTTAAGGCGTTTTCCTTGTCAGACCTGTCTTTGGAGATCAAATGCAGGTTCAGCTTTTTAAAAAAATAGTTTAAAAAAATCAGTCACTGCTGCAAGTTCACTTTTTCTCTCTGCCTGTGTGGATTTCTGTACCCGTTTTGCCTTGTGAGGCTGTACCAAACCCCAGAGCTACCGAGGTGCCGTAGCAGCTAAGGACTACAGGGTGGCAGGACCTATGGACCTCACAGCAACAGCAGAAGCTGCTCTGCAGACTTGAGGGAAAACTAAATTAAAGGCAAAGCTCAGGAAAAGAAGAAAGGAGCTGCTTGGATGTTGTTTGAGCAGTAGATGCACCCTGGTGGTTTCTTCTCCCCCATTGTGTACTATTACTGGTTATGTTCCAGTGGCACTTAGAAATGATGGTGCATTTCTGTGGAGCAGAAATGGTGCACAACAGAGCGTTTGCCACCAAGGATGTATCTCAGACCAAATAAAAGATGAATAAAGGAAGGGCAGCAGTTAGAGGGGCTGGCCAGGGGACATGGCACCCTAAAGCACCTGTCTCCTGACTGGCCATACACCTCACCTTTGGAGATGTGTGTCAGACTCTAGATTCTCCTGAACTTTGAGGGAATTTGAGTTAAGAGAGCTTATACCTATGACAGCTCAGGGCAGCGTCTGACCCTCCCGACCTCATGTAACTGTGCAGATGATGTTCCTGCCAAGCTTAGCCTACACAACAGTTTGCTCATGTTGCTAATAAAGGTCTGGTTTGGATTAACACGCAGGGCTAGGTGATCAGTGAGGAAAAGAAATGCAAACATACTGCCCTTTGTTAGGCAGGATAATAATCATTACTCACTAACAAGGCTCACTAACAAGGATCTTGCCACTGTAAAAGAGTAAGTGTAATTGAACAATGTCCTGAAAACGCTGTCCTCTGTAAGGAGGGAGAACAGAGCCATGGAAGAGAGCAAAAGAAAGCAGAACTGGTGAACAACATAAACGCTATTGGTTTTCAGAGTTTTGAAATGCTCTTAGGAGAGCAGTCAGCGTATCTTAGGTGACTAGAGAAAGGCGGGGGGACAGCTTCTACAGAGGCTCAGGGCAGCACAGCCTGTTGCCCTGAGAGCCCTTGGTGGGAATCTGGCAGCCATGAGCACTGAGTGAGTGCAGCCCGAAGGCCTGGAAAGCCACCAGAGCCAGCTGCAAGTCAGGAGCACTGCTGAGCACTCAGCTGGGGTGCAGGGTGGAGGGTGCTCCAACGTGGATGCCACACACTGGTCCCTCCTGCCAAAGCAGCGAGCGCTGCGGAGGCTAAGCTGCAAGCCCTGTGAAGAAGAATTACAGCAGTTGAGCCTGTGTCATGAGTGCACCTATTTCTGCTGAGAGACCCTGATAGGATCTAAAGAAGGGATAACGGGAGAGGAATACCTTTGAACCACGTGAGCTCTCTCTCAGGCTTTCCGGGGAAAGGAGGGGCTGAAAGGGCTGTGGAGGCTTGCCTTCTGCATCCAACTCCACCCTACCCCTGCCAGGAGGAAGATGGAGAGGAAAGAGGGGATTTTCATCCTGCCAGCATCTGCCAAGCACTACATCTTTGCTACAATTTGGCCTAAGCACAAAGGATCCCTGATTCACCTGGGAGACTCCTGCTCCCAGTGCAAATCACAGCACGAGATACACAGCTGGTTACTAGCCTAACCTTACACCCTTCCCTCAGCCTAATGTGGGCACAACCCCTACTAGCAGTTTTGTTTGTGCATTTAATCACAAGTTTGCTGACTGCTGGGGGCTGACGCTGGCACCTGAGCCTTTTGGGAGTGATTCTAAAGAAAATGGGAGGGCACCTCTGTCTGTCAAGCTGGAGCCCACTGAGACTGAGGTGTAGCAGCTCAGCTAACCTCTGTGGAGAGGATGGGTTTGGGACCTGGAGAGGACCCACCTTCTTGGTCTCCTCCTGGCTAATGAACACCATCTGTGCCCCCTCCCTAAAGCAGGCTGCCTGATTTGGGAATCCATCCCCAGGCTCCATCCTTGGGGCTGTCTGTCCAGGGAGAGCTGCTCTCTCCTTGGCTTGGTTTCTGTATGTTTTTGAGCATCCCAAAGGACCTCATGCCAGAGTGTTCAGCCAGTCTGAGGGTGAGTGAAATTGCACGGAGTTTAAAAGTAAATTATTTGTTGCTACACAAACCTAACTAAAAGCACGCTTACTGTGCTATGTATTGTTTTTAAGCAAAACTATTCTTATAGTCACATTCATTGACAATTAAAAGTTTATATATGGAAATCTAGCTAAAGATATGAATGTTGCTACTCGATTATAATGACAAAGTGCAAAAAGAAAGAAAAAAAAAATAGTAGTTCTCTTCGTTCTGCCTTTCTTACCTGAAGTAAGAACCTGGTTTAATCAGTTAACCATTATCCTACACTTCAGAACAATGCTGCTAAAAATGAAACATAAAATTAGCCTGTCATTTTTCTGTTGCTCACTTGAGATTCAAGCTGTCCTTCTACAAAGCTTTTAATTTCCATTAAAATGCCTTGCAACAGGTGTTTGGAATTTCAGGAGCAGCAGCAGTGATCAACCCCAAACTGATACAGCCCTCACCTCTTTCAAGCACACCCTGCCTGGCTAGGGCTGTCCTGCTCACTCAGAGGGAAATTTGGCTTCTCCTTTCCTTAAAGACACTCTTGTAGCAAATCCAGCCAAGAGCACAGCCCCACTCTCCTGCCTGCATGCCCGAACTGTGCTCCATGGGATGCTCAGCCCTTCCCTGCTGTGCCAGGGAGGCTCCATGGTTACTCCGTGACGCTGGCATGGACAAGTGGGCCCAGCACAGCCCTTCACACCACCCAGAGAGCCGAGATGGCTGTGCGGGTCCACTGCTGTGTCCTGGTGTTGGGAAACCGGGGGCAGCTAGGAGGGTTTTCCTGGGAGCTTTGTGATGCCAGTGGGAACCTGTTTTGATCTGTGGCAGCAAGCCAGGGGAGGAGCCCAGGTGTGAAGAAGAGTGACTTCCTCTCCTTCACAGCAAGTCTGCAGTGCTTGGATGAAGCTGGACTTGGCTCAGATGGTGCAAAGACCAGCTCTGGAGAGAGCCCAAGTATCTGCACAAGAGGGGCAGAACGAGAAAGACAGGTGGGGTTGATGGTCTCGTCATGTACCACAAGGAACAATCTTACTCTGGGGAAGGCGAGAGGTGCAGGTCAGCTCGAAGGCAGCACCAATCGCTAATGCCAGCCAGAGTCCCTCCGGAGACACAGTGCTGGGATTTCTGCCGCAGGCAGGGAGTCCTGTCAGGCACATCATAGTGTGCTCTAATGGATAGGCGGCAGTGTTATTCAGGTAATAACACACATTCACATTTGGTTTGGCTATTTTGTTGCTGGAGGAAGTTTTTTCTCTGCTGGATCATGAAGAGGCCCACACTGCTCCCATCTGCTAGAACAGTGAGTGCCTTTGATCGATCAGCCAGGCGAACTGGCCAAACTCCCTCGGAGATTCTGCTCCTCTGGTGGTTTGCTTCTCCTGAGTTTCTCGGTTTTATCTTTGAGACATCAGTATCAAACGGAGAATTTCTAAAAGCCCGAGGAAAGTCTAGAAGTGAATTTGTTTCCAGTTTTAGCTGGAGGACTCCGTGCCTGTGTTGGCTGGCGCGCCGCTGATGCGCAGGCCCTGCCAAAGCCAGCCGAAGCACTTCGCCTAATGCAGCACTGCCTTTCCCGGTCTCTCAGGTTTATTTCTCCATCCACAATCCACAACTCTGATTTTTCAGGCAGTCCCTCTGCTGAATGCTAATTTTTAGGATTTCACCAGTAGTTTCTAGACCTCGCTTGGCCTTGCTTTTCCTGCCCAGGTTGGAATATCTATAGATCACATCTCTAGGGCCAAATTGAAATCAGTTTTAGCCATGGTGCAGTCTCCGAGCAGTCCTTGTGTGCAAGTTTTCATGCTGGATGAAGCAGGCATCATCCAGCAACAGTAACGGTGACCATTCCTAAGGACAGACCTATGGCAAAGACAATCAGTATTTGTAATCACATCAACTCCTTCCAGATCAGTGCTCAAGGACATGACTTTAATACCCTGGTACAGACAAGTTCAGGCAGAGTTGGTGCCTGGTAATGAAATCTGAGCTAAGTTGTTTCTATCAGTTCAAGTTAAATAGCTGGTTACAGGCTCGAAGGTAACCGTAAGCCAGAGTATTTACCAGTAGGGGAAGCAGGCTGTGGGAGGAAGGGACGTCTTGGTGCTTACACCTGCCACATTCAGAATGAGCAACAGAAATTTCAGAATAGCTCAAAGCCTGCCCTCGGTGCAGGGGGAGCATGCACGATCCTGCAGTAAAACAGCCTTGCTTCTAGTAGTGCGGTCTCTATTCCTTTCCGTTTAAAAGTTCTTGTGTGCCTTTGGTGCTACTGACAGGGAGTGCTGGCCAGGGCCAACTCCTTCCTCCAGCTCTATGGAGTGGCTCGCTTTTGACTTGTCATATTTGGTGGGCTTTTCTTTCAGCAGAAATTGTCAATCACGTTAAGCAGAGATCATCAAGATTTGGGACTGGTTTGCTTATTGCCACTTCTAACCAGAGCTACATGGGGAAAGGCTGCTCGCTCCTCAGCCCTGCCTGGTTCCTACCCAGGAAGAGAAGTCAGCGCTCCTGACAGCTCACCTCTGCTGGCAGAGATCAGCCCACGCTTGATCCCAAACTCCCTTGGAGTGCAGGGAGCTCAGCTCCTTTTTGGTTTGATAGCTATTTTCCTTTCAAAGGCAGCGGTGACTGCAGTTGAAAGGCATTGGTTTCTAAAATACCCCTCTCCCCTCTGAAAATACAGTTTTTAACTTTCTCAGAGAGCCTTGAAACTTCTGCTACAGTCACAGGAAGCAAAAGCAGCGACGTTAGGAATGAATGAAATGTGCCTTATCCCCTGCTGAAGTTCATCTGTGCTCAGAGCTGTCACACCTGGGACCCCCAGCCAGCCCATCGCAAGCCTTTGGGGTAAGCAGTGACTCATTCCCCTCATTCTGCTTTTTACACCTCCACACATCTGCCTGTGTTTTTAGAGTTGCGCTCCAGTGAGAATAACAGATTGTTTACGCAGTGAAGGCAACGTCACTAGTGCCTCAAAAAGCTCTGGATGGTCCTGCTGTTGGTGAAGGGCACCAGCATTTTCTGAAATTATGTGAAACTGGTTTGATATGCTGTCAGAAATAATTATAAAGAAATAAAAGGAGGGTTCTTTTCCGTAATTGTGAGTTGACACAGGAGGAGCTGGAATTTGCGCCCCTGTAGCTTTCAAGTTGCTAGGACCCTCTTTGACCATGCTGTTACTCTGCAGCAGCAGGACCTGGATTAGCATGTGACTGTGTTCCCCAGAAAAATATCTGGGAAGAGAGGCTTTGTGCTTGCATAACCCGGAGAGACTGAGATGCTAGAGGAAGGACACTTCCTTTGCATTTCCCTGTGACTTTATTCATGACTTCCTGTCCTGGTTTGAGGTAAAATGGAACCAATTTTCTGATTTGGAATTTTACTTTTTAGCTGGGCCTCGTCTAACCGACTAAAGTCTGAAATTAACAACACATTGTTCAGACAGTGTTCACTCTCNCTTTTTTTTCCTTTCATTAAAGTAGTTTAGTTCTTTTTCTAAACTCGTAAATCTCTTTATCTCTTCCTCTCCTCTCCGAGGAGAGAGGGGGGGGAGGGCCATCTGTCGTTCCGATTGGCCAATTCGGCCAAAACCACGACACTTCCACATGACAGGTCTCTACCAAAGGCCAAGGAGATACAAGACAGCTTTGCATTAACTCACGTGCCAGAGAGACTAGGACTCACCTGCCAGCTTGATCCGATAGGCACCCTTGCAGGAGGGATCCAGGTAACTCCCAGTGTGTTAGTGATCCCCTCACAGACCCTGGTGAGTTGCTGCTGGTGTCCTGTCCTCCAGGCAGCAAAGGCAGCTGTGCACAGGAGCTGCTTTATGCACAGAGAGTTTTATTAGACCAAGCCAAGCTCTTAATATGCAGCAGGGCAGCGGCGCTGGCTCCAGCAGACTTTCAGCTGTCTGTAGCAGAGACGAGGTCTCCTCTCCGGACCAGTGTCTGGTGTAAATTCCTTGCAGCCAGCGTGCAAGTGAAAGGAGGGCTTGGCTTCCCACAACCATTTTTCTGAAGCGACCCACACGCTTACTTGGGGCAATGCCTGAGTAGATGCCTAATTTGAAACCTGCTAGTTAAACAACAGGAACATTAGGTTTTTAACTTTAAAGATATTGGACCATCTTATAGTTGAGCACCTTTTACTTCAGAGTCAGTAGCTTCCTCTGTTTGTTTCCTTATTGCAAAACCAGATTTCTGTGACGCTTATATTTTGTCCCCTTCAAGATGGTTGCTAAATAGGTGTTTAAAAAAACCCAGGTGCGTATATCTGCAGGTTTGTGCGTGGCAGGGCAAGTGGGAGTGAGAGCTGGTAATAGAGGACAGCAGGAGCTCTCGATTTCCTCCTCTTTCTATTGCTTTCAGACACCTCTAAAACAAGGTGCTCCACAGCCATGCAGTGCAATCTGCAGTGATGAGACTGCACTCTATCTTTGTCATTGCGATTTCCTTCTTTTTTTTTTCTGACCTGAAAGACTAATTCCTGCCTCAGTGCCTTGCTGTCATTCAATTCCTGCAGCACAACTCCTGACTCCTGTAGTGCCTGAAATATAGTTTACCCTATATAGTTTACCTGGGGTCTTATTCCTCAACCCAAAGCCTAAACAAGAGGATAGCTTAATGTAAATAATCATCTCCCAAAATTGTTGTATAGAATGTTCATGCATCTTCCCCCTTTCCTAGACGCGTCCATCATTAAATCATCCCAAAACACGCTAACATTGCACACAGAGATGTTCATCCTAATAGAAGAATAATTGCTCACTACAGATTCCAGAACTCCACGCTTCTCAGGCACGAGGTAAGCAATATGCCGGGCACCAGCTGCTCACAGACTGCCATCCCTCACATCGCACTTCGCTTGCTATGCGCTGGTTGACCTCTGCCAAAACGTTATCCCAGCAGTCACGCCACATTTGGCTGTGTAAGGGGTGCCAGTGCCCTCAGCCAAGCAGAAGACGGTAGCATTGCATCTGTTAAGTGCAGGCTCAGAGAAGTGGCCGGATCCTTGGCTGCCATAAATTGTTAGGGTTATGCTAACCTCAGAGGAGCTACCTGCATTTGCAGTGCATAATCACCGTTTAGGAATCTGGGCCATTAACGAGACAGATGGTCTTAATCCTCTTCTTATTGGATAGTTGTGCACATCACAAGTAAGACTTATTAGACTGTTATGGGCAATCAGCAGAGACCTCAAGGACTAAGTGTCAGTGGAAACTGAATGATTGCCGCCCCCACAGCTGGTCCCTCCCAGCCAGGTTGGAGCAGACGGCAGGCGAGAAGCTCTCCGTATGGTACCTGTTCGGTCACTGAAAAGAAGACTGGTTCTCAGGACAGTTACAGCTTCCATAAAGAATAAATAAACCACCCACTGAGCCAAAGATTAGCTCCAGCAGCCAGGAAACACCTTAAGGAATAAATGTGCAGGTAAAACCTGTCACAGAGCCATCTGAATGAGAATGCTGAAACCCCGGTGAGAGTTGACCGATGTGTTTCTGCTGAAAACAGCACTCCTTGCTGGTGTTATGATTTCATTACGGTCGGTATCATAACTCAAAAATGCATTTATCTGTCTTTGTCAAGCACCAGTATGGCATGACAGGAGAAAAAAAAGAAGCATTGTTATACAAGCTCAATGAACACTTCAGCTTACTACAACTCAGTCTTTCTATCTTCTTTCCCTTGTGCTACTGCCTCAGCCATTTTTGAGTGCTGGCCCTGCTACTTTACAAAAAGTGTCATATGGGTGCCCACCGCCACCTTCCAGCTTTCTCTTGCTAGCATACAATGAACATCAGTTCAACGCCAAGGGGCTCACCCCTTGAGTCAGTGTGATTTTTTGGCTACTCTCTGTGGCCCTTTTCAAATCCATAGCAAAACCTTTCAGCAGAGGTAATGAATAATTCTGCTGAGGCCAGGCAGTTTCTGGAGCGCTGGACTCAGACATAACAGAACTAATCCTCCTGTAGACCCATCACTGAAAACACATCAGCATTTCTCCCCTTCAGCTTCCTTGCACTTCAGATACTGGTACAGGACCGGGTTCATTCTGGCTAAGCTGTGTTTCATGCATCATGGCAAGCCACTGCCAAAACACAGGGCACTCCTCCGAGCCAGCACCCCCTGTGTCTGTGCAGCCCCTTCAGAGACCACCACCATGAGGACGGTTTGCTTTCTGGTACAAACTAACAGCAACTGGAAGGAGAGCTGAGATGGCAGCCAGACCCTCTGCTTTGAATGTTGTCCCTATTAAAAGCATTTAGACTGTCACAGAAAGCTGGTCACTGAATGCGGGAAGCTGTGCTGGCCTCTGCTCGTAAAATGGTTGTGGCTTTTCTCTCCAGATCCCTGGCACTGGAAATGGGGGATGCTGAGAGCAACCCTCTTGGAAACTGGATGGGGAACAGTACCCACTGCTGCACTTTGAACCTCTTTGTCCTCTGGAAGTCCGTGGACAGGCCAAGTGAGTACGGTGGGACAGAGACTGTCTTTTTACAGAGAATTAGTTAAAAGCAACATCAAATTGAGATTTTCAGTATTTTTTTGCTAACTTCTATGAGGGAATGGCTTGTCTTTCCTTAATATAAGGGGGTGGACAGCTTTTGCAGAGGAAAAGAACTTCTTGTTTCCACACTCTCTCTCCAGACCGCTTCTGCTCTTGCTCGCAGAGCTGCCTGATCACCCAGTCCTCAGCTTTTTGGCAACTCCAGTCCCTTTAGTTCAACAAATAATCCCACCTACTAAACTGGTGTTTTCCACATCAGGCCTAGTGTACCAAGATCCCTCACGTTCTGGGATTTCCTGGTAGGTCCCTTACCTACCAGGGAGCTCAGTTCCTCACAAAATCAGAGCCTGAGTATTCTGAATTTTCTTCCTGAGACACTAATCATATAAAAGAAATAAAATTCTGTGGAACAGTGGCTGTGATTTGCCTGGCTTATCTACAGGGAGGAAATCTTCAATAAAGTCTGTGTAAGTTCCCATTTGTCCCTTCAAGTTTATGCAGACAATCAGGATCAATTCTTACTCCAAATTTGCAAATAGGTTATAGCTTCAGCTTGAGAGGACACATGCCATGTACGTCAGAGGATCTGTATATACATATATATATGTCTAAAAGTGTGGCCTGGGAGTTAGAGTTGGCCCTGACTGCCTTTGTTTCACAAAAAGACAGTAGGGCATATTTCTCTGCTTTTCTTGCAACGCTCTGTGTTAATGGCATTCCTCAAGCTAAGAATAGATAGTCTTCATCTTGATGGCTGTTGAAACAGCATGGAGCAGAACAGCAAACATTAGTAATATGCAGGCTAGATCCCGATCTCGGCTGTACAGACTTCTGTGCAACAATTTGAATGTTAATGATGCAGTAGGGACACTGAGGTGTAGATGAAGTACCATAACAAAGAAATGCTGGTTGAAAAACCACTCTCAGAGCTCTCTCTGGTTCCTTTATCTCACTGTAGGAGATAATTTCAAATACAGTCTCTCAGGGATTTTCTGAGCGTGGCTCTACTGGATATTTTTATTAGCATCCAGTGGGACCAACTGGAGAATACATTTACATCATTTTTCAGTGACCTTCTTGCCAGAAAGGACTGAAAGCACCTGGAGTGAGGGCCTGAGTTAAAAGTGATCTGGACTAACAGGGCAAATGGTCCAGAATGAAATTCAGTAATGACAGAGGTGAAATGATATATTTAGGAATGTACTGTAGAACTATACAAGTGGCAGAACTATACAAGTGGCAGAAGCACTGCAAAATAAGACCGAGGGCTCACAGCAGGTCACAAGATAGATATAAGTCACAGGTATTCTACTGTGGCAGCTGTTCTCCCGGTCTACTTGGTGTAAGATGAGGACAAAGCAGGTTAATTTTTGTGAAGGAGAACTTATCCTAGATAGGAAGAAAAATCTTATGGTGAAACCTGTGAAGCACAGCTAGTAGCCTAGAATCATAGAATCGGTGAGGTTGGAAGGGACCTTTAAGATCATCAAGTCCAACCATTAACCTACCCTGACAAAAACCACTTCTAAACCATGTCCCTAAGTACCACATCGACCCTTTTCTTAAACACCTCCAGGGATGGTGGTGAATCCACCACCTCCCTGAGCAGCCTTTTCCAATGTTTAATAACCCTTTCAGTGTAAAAATATTTCCTGATATCTAATCTAAACCTGCCCTGACAGAACTTGAACCCGTTTCCTCTTGTCCTGTCACTTGTCACCAGGGAGAAGAGNTGTGGCCTCAAGAAAGGCCACCGGATCCCTGCCACCATGGGTTTAAGAGTAGATTAGATGAAGGCCTGTCAGAGACAGCTGCCATGTGCTTGGTGCTGCCCCAGCGCCGGCGGTGGGTGAGCCCCTGTAGCTCTGTGCACCTCCAGCCTGTACAACACCAGTCCTATCTGTCTTGCAGCTTCTCCAGCAAAGTCCTTCTCCGTGCTCGGGTCAGATGATGAGCTGCGGACACGCTGGGGAGGTGACACCGCTCAGGCTGCTGCTGTGGGGGCTGGGAAGGCTGCTGCCACCAGCTGCTGCTGCTTGGAGGAGCCTCCGACACCAGCAATAGCCACCTTCAACACCTGGGCTTCCACGGCACAGGGATGGGCAAGTCAGCACCGCTTTGCTGGTCTCTCCTTGCTGTTTCACCGCTAGGGTTGGAGCTGGTCTTGCCTTCGTTTGGCAGCAAAGTGGGCCTTATCCTTCAATCCTTATTTGAGGGAACACACTTCCATCACACAAATAGTCCTGAATGTCACTGTGCAGCAAGAATAAGGCCTGGAGGGACAGGATTTTTACTCTACGCAAAACGTGGGACAATTGCACAAACTTGCTGAATTTCTCCATCTGGAAGAAGAGGTCATAAGAGGGCATTTCAGCCACAATGTGTGTGTAAGGTCCTATGTGGACTTTACAAAAAGAAAAGGGAAAGTGACAGGCTTGTTGCCATATGTTAAGAAGAGACAAAAGAGCACTGGCCAGGCTTTGAGAAAATAATTTAAGAGGATTGGATTTTGAAGCACTCACATACACTTTGAACATCTCCATCTCTGCTAAAACCCAAGATTATTTCAGAAAGTTGCCAAGCAACACAGAGGCCATACATTGTAAAGACTATAGAATCCAGACACTTGCTTCGTAAAACATGAAAACTGGATTTGAAGGACAGATCAGGAAAATCTCACTTTTCTGAGCCTCTGTTGGGCTTCTTATCCTTCTGCTCCTTCCACACACAGGACTCCCTCCCCTGCCCCTCATATTCCTTCCTTGCTTCATTTTCTCTATTGGGAAGAAGAAAAAAATACTGTGGTCAAAGAGACAACAAAAAAACTATAAGAAGAGGCAAAACTAAGTGTGATGGCGCTGCAGTCAATAAGGAAACACCAGTTAAGTTAGCCATTAGCATTGCAGTTTGTATTCGAGCATTTCCAAGTAGATCTTGATAAATGCAGCCTGGGTCTGCACCATTTACATATCCCCCTTTGCCAAAAGGCGCAAAGGTAGTTGCTGTAATGCTCATGGGAGAGGAAAAGGAGGAAAAGGAGATGGATTTAATGGTGCAGTTTTTAACATTTTTTACTATTTTTGTCTCTACTCTCTGAGGGAGCTGGTGAATGAAAAGTTTTAAAGCAGCTGCCTGGCACTAATAATAAATGCTGGGGAAATGCATAGCTTGTGTGTGCAGAGGGGTGTCAGGGACTTGCGCATAGCCCCCACCGTGCTGCTCCTTCATTTCTTCTCTGCAAACTAAGCTCTATAAGCCCCCTTCTCTACATTCTGCACCAGACTCACTGTGTCCCCCGTGTCACTGCAAATGCCAAGTAGTAATTGGGATACTCTCTTCTCTTTTGAAAGTCTAGATGTTTTAAACTTAGTTTTTCATAAACAGGTTGTTGAAAAAGTTGTTAACCTCTGAAATGCAGTTAATCTTTGGACAAATAGAATTTAAACGGTGCACCGTTGTCTAGCAACTGTACTATAAACAGGCCTTCATTTGTCTGCTGTGGGTAATCACTGATTTCTCGGGGATTAAAGCTTAAGTAACACTCCAATCTAGGTGCGTGCATCAGACCATGGCGTATTACAGCAGATTACTCCTCCTAGTATACAGCTTGCTTACCCATTTAGAGTCAGAACAGAAAACCGAGGACAGCAGTGGTAAGAAAATCGGCACTAGTTTGTCAAATAATTAATATTTTGAGTTATAATGTAGAACATTTTTTTGTCAGGCTCAAAAAGATTTCTGTCATACAGAAGGGTGGAGTGGCAGAGCAGCATCAAATTAGAAGATCTCATCTAGGCTGAGCCTGAGTTTTTTCAAAGCTGTTTTGATAGCTTCTGCCCAACAGCCTCTGCATGTTCTGTTGCACTTGCTGCCTCATGCTGCAGGTATGGAGTTTTCCCTTCCAGTGGTGTGCAGGACCATGCCGCTGTGAGATACTACAACTCACTTGTGGGCACAGAGGCTCAGGACTGATTGAACTGACTCTCTACGTGTTGTGAATACAGTTTACTAGTTGCATCTGCTTCCATAGATCACCGTCTGCTTAAGAGACTGAGAACATGTGCTATTGCTAAATCACTACATTTAACACCTTCCCCAGTAAAGCTCCCCTGCGGCATGTACTGTCTCTGGTTGCGGATAGTCTCAGCGTAATGCTGGATAATGGATGAATGGAGGTGGCCTGGGGCCGGCCATAAGGCAAGAGCAATTGTTAGGTTGAATATAAATTAAATTTAAAAAAAATTTAAAAACCCACGGGCTCCAGATTTAGAATAAAACTCAGCATTTGTGGGATTAGAGTTTCAAATGTTGACCTCCCACGCTGAAAGAAATACAGGCCTGTGGGTGGGTAATGCTACATATTTTACGGAAAAAGGGCGTTTAACTGAAGGAATTATGTTCAAGACATTTATCTTCAGATTTACCTTAAGAATTCACATTTTAAAGAGAACAAGTTTGATATGATCTGAAAACCCAAACTTGTGCTGGGGGTCCCTAGTTCCCCACCCTCCCCTTGTGATCCTACTTTAATGGCTTGTCTGTGACCCACAAGCAATTACTAAAATCTCCCCTCGCCCCTCCAACACTCAGGCTCTCCAGGCTTTACATACGCAGTCAGGAGGCAGCAGAGGCAACACACTCACCCTGTCCAAAAGCTGGTGTGCAGGAATGGCTAAATTGTCGTGACTGCCCCCCACTTTTCCCAGCCCAGCTGAGCTGGAGCAGCTCTTGCAGCTTCTGCAGCAGCAGACCACTCTGTCTGCAGGCTCAAGTAGGGCAAGTATGGAGAAAGCAGGGAGCAGCCTCCTTGAAGGGAAAGACCTTCCCAGGGCTGAGCTGGTGTGAAGGTTGCAAATACACCAGTTTTCATTTCCAGCTGTGCCAAAAAGTTTGACTCATATGGCCAGTGTTTGAGTGCTTGGCAGGTTAGTGGAGCTGTGCAAGGGGCACTCCAGGTGCTGGGTTGAAACCTACTTAGATACCAGTGCTTTCCATGCACTGTGTGGGTGACCTAGGAAAGAATCCGTGAATATAAATGATACCCCAGGGAATGTGGGCTTAATTCGAGTGCCCACAGGGTGCTCCCCTCTGAAACACCACCATTTCAGAAACCTGTATTCTTAAGCAGTTGTTGGCAATGGGAAAGCAGTGAATCCACTTCCCTAACTGTGGGAAGTAGGCTTTAAGGTCTTAGAATGTAATGCCAGGGAGATTTTGTGCCCTGCATCTTTTCTTAAGTATTCAAAAGAAGCTTCTCTTAGACCCACCGAGGATATGGGCATCCTCCAGAGCTCTGTCTGCCTCAGAGCAGGAAGAGCTGGCACAACTTTCTTCAGGAGGCACTACACAAACAGTGTGCTCTCACCGGGACTTGTTTGAGTTTTAACTTCTTGCCTCCAGAGGATCATGTTGCTGTTGCATTCTCCAGTCTCAAATCACCTAAGCAGCTTCATAAGTACCCTTGTCTTCTTTCTTCCTACTGATCTCTCCTGGAGAGGATGTATCTGATAAAGCTAATATTTCTTGCACAATGCATTCCATGAAGTTTCAGTGATTTAATTAGGTTATGCACTGTAGGGAACAACAATTAGATTCCCTCTATGCTCTGCATTTTCGTGAAAAGAACCTATAGCATTATCATCCCCCACCCCACTCCCCCTTTTTGGTTTTTTTTTCCTGGATTTCCTTCCAGGTCAGCTCAAATCCTTCCATTGATTTCCGTAGACTCTGGAACAAACTCAGAGTATGGACAAAGTCTTAGTCCTGTTGAATTTAATGGCAAAATCCTGTCATACTGAATGGATCCAAAAGCTCCAATTGAAAGCCCACTGGGACTAATGAAAATCTGTCAATTGCTGTCAGTTAGATCCACATCAAACAGAATAAGATAAAATAATGCATATTTGGGTAAGACAGAGGAAAAAAACCCTGCAAATACGGTGTGAAAACAGTTATGTGTCTACTACTAGAGGAATTTTCATCACATAATGAAAATCAATGCTCAGCAAATTATTACCCCTGCAAAGGTGACATTATGGACTGTGTCAACTTTTACATGCGGTCATTTTAAAAGCCAACAACCTTGATAATGTCCTTTGGAGATTACTGTTTGTTAATAGCGTACATTAGGAACCAAGCAATCATAGAGAGTGCAATTAAGTGCATAATCACAGATATTTTTGACATCTGTCTACTTTTAGGCTCCATAGCATTTTTTTGCTTCTCCCCCCCTGCAGCATAGTGACTTCAATTAATTTATCATGACCATCTGTGTTGTAATTTTTGTTGCTCAGCTTGCCTTTCTACATCTGTTTTTGGCTGAATATTTCATCATTTTCACTCATAGTGCTAAAAATACGGGACTAATATTTTCTCAGTTAAGTTGCTCAGTTTAAGATAATCAGCAATTAAACAGGCTGCTGCACTTCTGATAAATGACTTTTCCTTCTGCAAGAAGGAAACAACAACATTTTAAAAACTGTGTATCAGGTTTTCTGGTGCTGTTTACCTCTGATGCTCAGAGGTCAAACTGTCAGTGGTTCTGCCAGCTACTACGTGCATGCTCTGAATCCCCAGCTTAAAGGATGTTTCAGAGAGAAGGATATATGTCATGGCTCAAAGGTCATTTGGTCATTGTGCTCTGGGTGGTCTCCACGAGTGTAAGTGTTTTTGCGGGCCGTAGCTAACTACGCTCACAGCATCAGGGTTAAGGATGCTCTGAAGTACACAAGGATCAGTGTACATCCAGCCTCTCTTCACTGATTGCGGTACCTCAGAAGGAATAAGCAGCTGAAGCTGGCTGCACTGAGTGGGCAATGCATGCAGCACACAAGAAACGTGCAGGTTTTTACGTTTCGTCATGCCATCAAGGTTAGGGGTACAGTGCTCCTAGAAGGTAACTAATTACACCTCCCTGCAGTGAAGAAAACATTTTCTGTTGCTTTCCTAGAGTCCTTTGAAATGTTTACCTTGGGGGCTCATCCACAATAAGTATTTGGCTATGACACAAATGTTTTATCTGAAGTCACTGCCTAATTTTCTTCCCTTAAATTTCTTCCTTTACTCTAGCTAATACTAACTTTAAGCAATTTTTTCCACTCCTGGCATTGTAGCATCCCATGATTCTGTTTTCTACAACTTCAGGATCTACAGGTTTTAGTAAACCATAGCAACTGTCATCATCTTCTAGAAGAGGGAAGGTAGGCAAAGCCTACTCAGTTACAGTAGCAGGCCTGCCACTCAGGAGCTCGTATAAGGCGACAGGAGAAAGGCTGTTCAATTTAGCAAGAGTGGCCCTTGCAACAGCATTATGGTATGTTTATCCATGACAAAAGTCCTTGATGAAGTGCAGCCCTCTCTGCAACAGTCCTATCTAACAGGTTTTCCTGAGAAAGACCTGTATACCGTGTTCTTCATCCAGCTGTGCCCTGGGACACAATATCCAAGCATTTGCCTCTTCTACTGACACAAGATTCTATTTTCTGAGTTGATTTTTTTAACCTTCTTGATCGGTGCTCCCTGATGGCGTACCTCTTGGGTGAAGTCTCACTCCGCAGCAGCTGAGGTATCAAATCCAAGCATTTAAGCCTTGCTTGGCCCATGACCCAGCACTAGCATGCGGAGGGAGAAAGGGGCAGCTCAACAGTGAGGGGGAAGAGAAAGAGATAGCTATTAGAAGAGATACAGTAACACTGACAGTTTCTCTCAAATGAGCCTCAGCTACAAAAAGGCTGGGGATTGCTAAACACTGAATGAACTTTCTCTTTTTTTGCTCATAGTGCACTTCTGTGTGGGTGAACTGACTGGATTTGAAGTAAACAGCAGGAAGAAGATCTTCCCAGTGAATGAAAAACTGCTTTGCTGAGGGAAAACAAGCGTTACAAAAATATGACAAATAGCTCTGAAAGTGGCACTTTTGTAAGGAACGTTTTAAGCCTGTGAAAAAGGCAATGTTCCCTCTGTGAGCCCCATTATATTCAATGACACACTTCACCGACTTAGCCAAAAATCAGCAGGCCCAATTACATTTGATTTTTGTCAGTGATTAAGTGAGATTATTCGCTTGTGGTTGGACTCATGCAGAAGACAGCATCAGCATGATTGCTACCTATTGAAGAAGTCCATCTTTAATGCCAGCGTCAGAAGTCGATGATTTTGACACTGAAATATGAAGGCTCCGCAGCTAACATCACAGGGGCCGTAGCTGCGGCGTTAGTAATGCACTCAAGTGCGTCAGGGCAGTATCTGATAAATCACAAAAAATCTCAGTCCCAAATGGACAACACTACAAATTACAGTATGGCAAAACTTGATTGTCTTGGAAAATGTACCACTGAATAAAACTTTACTCCATCTATGTTACCAGAGCGCTGCTACTAAGTGACTGATGATTTGGGTGCTGGCTGATCAAGTCACATCAGTACAACAGTATAAGTATCCTTGGTTTCATCTGCTAAATAAGGTATAGGAGAGATTAAGGATTTTTCCATTGTGAGGCTTATCAGTGTCTCTGATTCATGGCAGGAGTTTCCCAGGAATTCACTGCATTGAAAACATAACAACTCATTTACCTGGTAGCTAAGTATTTTCAAGATGGAGTTTGTTCTGCATTAGTCAGAGTTGATGACTTTTGAAATATGTTCAAATGGATGAAAATATAAAGGCCTTTAGCCGTGTAAAATGACTTTTAATTAAAACTCAACAATCCCATGTTCAGCAGAGCATACCCAGAATGTCATAAACTTCTGCAAACTGGGCAGTATGGTGGACTGGAGCTGAAGCTCAGGACAGACACATAATCCTCCACAAATAATTAGAGCAGAAAATGCTTCTAATCTCTTTGTTAGTCTGGCTGTGTTATTTGATCTAATAATAAACTAGACATTAAAAAAACCAAACAACCTCCTCATACATTTTAATTTAGACTGCACTGGGCATCTTTTAACCTGTAACTGCTTAGCTGGTCTGTTTTGAAACTTAGGTTCTCCTTCCCTCTGTTTTGACTTACGCATGTACTGTACAGGTGTTTGTGGTGTGAAACGCCACTGTTCTCTGGCTGTGAAAGCACAGGTGTCAGAATTTGGGCCCTAATTTATGAAAGCTTTTCAGCAGGGACTTGACTGACTTTCCACCCTCGCTCAGGTTTCACACGTCCTTGAGTGGTGCCAGCAGTCCGTGTGCTCTCCTTAACCCAGGCCGCAGCTCTGCCACCCCCCCCGGCGCAGCTCGACGCCCCTTCAATTTGGCGGGGGTTTGGCCGATGCCACTGGGGATGTTTTTGTGGATTTTTGCTCTGCGGGAAGAGGCAGGGCGAGGAGCCGGGGGCTCGCAGAGGTGGCTGCCACCGCGCGTGGCTGGGACCACGAGCGCAGCCCCGTCCCCTGAGCCGGGGCGCGGGGCCTGATCCCTCACCGCCCCGGTAATCGCCCGTCTCTCGGGCGGTCTCCGGGCCAGTTTTCACTCCTTTTCACCTCACTGACCCCTGACTAAACGCAACTCTCCTCTCTGACCTCTTACTAAACACAAATCGCTTCTCAGGATTTCCAGAATCCACACACATCCCTCGCGGCTCCCGGTGCCTGGATGGACCCTTTCTTGTGATGTGCTTAATTCCCAGATGAAATCCAGCGCAGAGGAAGCGCTACCCCGACACTGCCTGTCCTTCCCCCTCCCAGCCGCAGGGCTCTCCCTCCTCTTCACCTCCCCCATGCCCTTCCAGCTCCCCGGCCGCCTTCATCCCGCCAGACCCGGTTGAAACCTGTATGCCTTCTGTGACCGAAGCCCCTCGCCCAGCTGTAGCTATTACTGAACGCCCTGGCGCTGTATAAATTTAAAAAGATGTGCCGTTATTTTTCGGTACACATTTAACCTACAGAGGTAAGTCTAGAGGGGAGGGAGGGGGTGTCGGCGCCGTCCCGGGGCCTGGTGGCGGGTCCGGGCGGGGCGCGCCGCCTCCGGGGCCGAAAGGG
>VXBO01004247.1:0-10595 GCA_013400135.1 Rhinoptilus africanus
TGGCAACGTGATGCAAAACGGAGGCAGCAGGGTGCAGAAGTGACACCAAAAAGGCAAGGGTCACTGGAATATAAAAATGCTGTGATACATTAAGTGAACTATCTGTTTGCACATATTAGAGGCACTGAAATGCAAAAGAAAGTGGGGGAAATTATATTACAGTGTACAAAGTAATAATAACTGTGCCTGCATGTCTTAATACCCTCTTGTCCCAGCAGTCCTGACTTTCTAGGCAGCCCACTTCTCCACATTAACAGTAGTCATTTGGAGAGCAGCAAACGTGCCATTAGAAGCACTTTTACAAGTGTATATTCATCCACCAATTAGCTTAATGTGGCCGCTTTCTGCATATTTTCTATCCAGGCTTGCACAAATCTTATTAATATTTCCCCCTAGCGCTTTGACAGATTACCTTGTCATTATGCATCCTGGAGCCTTTTAAACAATATGGGTAAACTACTGTTTGCGAGGTTAATGACAATTATCCCCTAATTACTGCATAAGTCACTCAGTCCACTTTATCTCATAGGCAGGGTTCTGCTCTGTGTATCTGCCATTGTGTCACTGTAAATGAATCTTGTATAGCTATGTTTATCTGTCGTTGCCTTGTAAATTACACTGACAGAAGAATGAACAAATTACTGTGTGTCATCACTTAAATACGGCTTCTGATAAAAAAAAAAAGTCCCACAAGCACAGCACTTGAATTTTAGCCTGATCACAATTAGTAAACACATATTGAATATTTTAGGAGATATATTTAGAAGTGGATGGGACACAGTGTGGTGGAAGCAGGCTCTGAAGTGGTAAGCCTAAGGGCGGTAAAACAGGGGAAATATAGAAGCTACAGTAGCAGTAATTCCATGATCACCTCCTGACAAGTATTCTGCTAATTTAACAGCTGAGAGATGAGCCAGTGATATTTTTCCAGAAAACCTCATATTCAGAGCTGTGCAGAATTCCACAATTTCTGTTAAGACCACAGCCACATAGGATTATTTTTTTTTAATCTGAGAAATCCAAACACAAGTTGGAACAAAAGTAGCATCCATAAAACCACAGGCAATGCTAATTCAATGGATGCAGTTCAGAACAGTATCAAAGAAGATTAATAATTTGGATCATGTCTGTCCTGACCAGTCCTAGTGGCTCCAACAGGACTGCTCAGTGCCCAAGCCAGGGCAGAGTCTGGCAGGCAGCACCTAAGTCAATGTATCGATTAAAAAACAAAAAAAAATTAGCACATTGCCTACTGTCTTCCACACTGCCTGCGCTTTGAGTCACCTCTTTGGTGTAATTAGAGTTCATCAGAGGTAGAGAAAAAATTCTGAGTTCAATTCACCCGCTATGCATTGAGGTAGTTCTCCCTCAGGAGAGGAAAGCAGAATTGCCAAATATCAGCTTCCTGGTATATTCCATTTTCTGAGGCAATTTCAAGTCACACTTAAGAGTACTCTACTGGTAGGACATTACCAAGACCAGATATGTCCTGCTTTGAGAAAGAAAGTTGACTTGTTATTGACCTTGATTCCTTCTTTCACCAAAGACAGCTCAATGACTTTAACAAGAAGCACATATGTAGGCAGTGCTCAGAGGCAAAATAAGTTTATGCTAAAGAATGTTAAAACAACAGCTGCTTTTTAAACAATGCTTCTTCGTATATTGTTCTGGGAGAGCTGACTGATTGTTAGCCTTAGGAATCACAGTCCTTTGCAAAAAATACAACAGAGAGACTGCATTTCCACTGTCCTGGGAAGGTCCCTTCTTGAGTCAGTGAGGGCCAGAGAAGGAATCAGAAGGAATCCAATCCACTGGTTTGGGATTGTTAGCTATCACATTACTTGCAAAAAGTTACGAATAAGTGTGCTTCTTATTGTGACTCAGGCTACAAATTTCATTTCCTCAAGCTGTGTGCAGTCTCAGAAGGTGAACCTCCTCTCACCACTGGCTTGAGCTGAAACTGAATCCTCTCACTCTCCTTCAGACTTGACATTTAACTCTTAGAACAAGGATATTTCCCTGTTTTCCAGGCAAATGGATGATTCGTGGGGTGAGATGCTCTTTTAGCTACTCTAGATGAAACTGCCTGCTGTGTGGCTTGCAGGAAAACCAATGCATAACAACGGGTATGCCAACCCCCACATCCTGCAATGAGGTTACACAGGAATGCATTTTATCAGCTTTGGGGACACGCTTTATACACCTATATACGAGACATTCGCAAATCATATAGGCATTCATATGATAATGTTACATATTTGCATATTTAAAATGTATTTGATTTTGCCTTATATTTTACACATCTCCGTGTTCAGCTAACCTTCCCATTTTATACACATCCTAAAACATGTTCAGCACCAGCTTATGACCAGTGCAGTATAAAAAAATGAAGTGAGGAGGACAACATGCAAATTGGAGCAGAATTATGATTCCTGAAGGGTAGCAATATAAAACTCTTTAAGCTGCTGTACAAGAAACAGGAAATGTCAGAATTCTTCAAAACCTGGTGATATTTGCCGCAATTCAGCAGGTTATACCAACACTGAAAATCTTTTTATCACAGTAAAGTGTACATTTATTTTGTTGGATTATGATAGTGTCATATCCAGAAAGAATGGACAGGTGGAGGTATAACAAAATTACTGATATTACTGAAAACAAAAGTGGTTTGAATGCAACATGGATGAGGACGGCACCTCTGACCATACTCTCAGTTGGAAGAAAAAGCTGTAGTGAAATGGTAAGAAAATGTAACAGCCATCACTGCCAGGGATAACTGAAAAGACTGATCGATTTTGAGTAAGCACTACCTCAAGGGTTTTGGTCCCACTAGGATTGATCTTTGTGTCCGTCCTGTGTTCAGTCAATTCAACTTTCAGCAGGGTATCCACTGCAGAAATAAATGGAAGTGCTGCAGTAACCCTCCACCCTCCCTCTAAGCATGTTATTTTCTCTCTATGCTGAAGGAAAAGTAAAACCAATGTGGCTGATATGCTAGGCAACAGAGGGTGTAAAATGTTTTAGGTCACACAGAACACTGTTATTGTCATGTACAATATTATTTGGAAAAATGCGTTTCTAAATTACTGATACTTCTCTTTGAATTTGGAGGTTCTTTGGCCTCTGACCTTTGCTAATAGCAGAAAAACTGCAAGACAGAGCCAAGTGTTACACACTTGTAATAGGTAAGGTGGCAGTCCCACCAAATGAAGGTAAGGATTAATACCTGTTTTCTACGCTTGAGCGTGGGCCCTAAATGCAACATTAACCTTTGAGGGCAGGAAAACAGCACTGGCTGCTTCTGGGGAAAACTGTGAGACTGGTTTAACTGAAAAATTTTTACAAGAAACCCTGGCAAAATAACAGGATGAAATTAGGTAACAGCTAAGAAAGCTGATAGCAGAAACATAGTTATTCATGCCAGTTAGGATCCTTAAAAAAATTCCATACACTGTGCAATTTTTGCTTTTGCACATTGTGGGTTTCATCAGCTTTCTTTAAACAATCTCTAGAGATACCAAGTTACTTTCAGAGAACTCTATTCATTAAGCAATATTATTTACATAGGTATTATTCAGCTTTGCCTGAGATCTTTTACATTTAAATGAAAGTATGTACCTTTGATCTAAAACTGATTCAAAAAGCTAAGTGATACTTTGTATGGACATAGATCAGCAGGTGGTAAAGGTTGAGGTAAGCAAGAAAACACTATAAAAATTAAAATGCACATGGTGTTAACAAGACAGTCACAACATTACTTACAAAAGAAAATCATGAAGAGAAACATAAACATTGTTCATGTTCCTCTTGGGCTCCTCACTACAAGGACATTGGAGCACGTCCAGAGAAGGGCTACGGAGCTGGTGANAGTTATATGATTCTATGATTTAGAATTATACTACACCCATTATTTTTGTGTGCCAATTATTCATCATTTACAGAGAATTTCACACACTGTGGAACTTTAGCTACTTTTTTCAGCTCTCCTGTACCTTCAATAGAGAAAGAACAGAAACACATTTTTCATGAGCAATTCATGTTGAGGAGGATACTGGCAGATATAACACATATCCACAGTATGGACTGGACAGAAGAATAAGCAAGAGAATGCTAAATGTTAAAAGACCCATTTGCTGGCCTAACTCTCTAGGCAAAGTTTCCTTTCTTCAAACTTAATGGAACTTCTGCTTGAGTAAATTCTTCAAAGTTGAGCCATGCTGAGGCCTGTGCTATCCCTCCCATTCTTCCATTCAAATGGCCTGGTATGGTATGATGGACATGAGCACATAAGTGAACTTGGTTCACATGCAAAAAATCTTCATTATTTTGCATCAGTTTGGAGCTACAGACTTACTGTTTGAACTAAAGGTGCAAATGACCTAAAAGCTTGGGAATTCAAACTGAGTCATCGAACTATACCTATACTTCAGGTTTAAAGAAGGACCTAAAACATCAAACAGAAATCTCATAAACTACAAACATGTGACATCTGAAAAGGAAACTAATTGTTTCACAATTTTAATGCCTTTTCAAATGGTATTCTCAGAGAAAGAGGTGGAGGTGGGCAACCTGGAGGAAACTGAAGCTTTAATCCTAGACTTGCCAGCCACTTCTTGTGTATTTTGGACAAACCATGGTACTTCCATGACTCAGATCCTTGTCTTTAAAATCAACATTTCCCCTTACTTCATGATGATGTTGTAATGAAAAACACTCCAGACTTTGAAAGGCTGAAGACATCGGAGCTCTGCATATATATAAGCTCAAACAAACAGTTGATTGTGAACTTGACCAGCCTTTATGAACATTCAAACAACTCTGTCCTGCAGTACGGTTTTAAATGAACTGAGCTACAGAAGAATTGAAAAGAAAAGACAGACTTAGAAAGAGCCTATCCAGAGAGCTGCAGTGACATTCACACTCCCTTTCTCAGTGGAGGACAGTGGGACATAGCCGTAAGGATTCACTTCTACAATATTCAGACAGGTAAGCTATGATCAGTCAATGAACACCTTTTCTAGTTCATGCTCTCAGAGAATTACCTTTATTACACTATGTTGTGATTGTTTCATTCATGCTTATTATGTTCAGAGGTTCCCAAGTGAAATAATTCTCAAATAAAAATACCGATCCCACTTCCCCAAATGGACACCAATAAACTGTCATTAGATTACTTGTAGTGCAGCAAACTCTGAAGGAAATAACAGAGCTCATATTTACAAGTTTCTTTTGATAACTTTACAAGCCACCCTCTTACCCTAGGGGACAGACCACTTAATACAGAAAAGACTCCCCTGAATACAAATATTTGTTGCAAAGCAAATAAAATGAATCATTTTCATAAAAAGAGAGCAGTAAGAATAGCTTGGCAAAATGCAAGCAAAAAGTAACTCCTAATGTCCTTGGCACTTCTCCAGCTCTTAGAAACGGCATCCAAAGTTGGTTCAAGTATGGCTGATAAAGTAGGTTTAGAGCTGCCTTTCAACTTTCACTTTTTAATAATAAAAAATCAATATATGGAGGATTACAGGCCTCTTGGTTTTGATTTTGTATATCAAAACCAAAAGATGACAAGGTTATGGTGGTGTATGAAACTCCTCAGGCCACAGCCATGGTGATGCAAATATTTTATACCCTATTTATTTATTGCACTCTACTGAGAGGCTGAAATAAATTATTAAAATAAAATGAATGATCTTTTTTACCTATATATATATCTATCTTATGTGGAAATGTAACCCTGAATATGCATTCTAAAACCCCAAAATTTAACAGATTACAGTTCAGACCCTAAATTAATCATAAATGTCTATTTTAAAATAAAACAAGGAATAGTCTGGATAGCAACCTGCATACAAACATAAATGCTCATATGGGGCCAAATGCCCTGTGAATAACACTATGGAGCGAAGGGAAAGTATGGTGTACAAAAGGAAGAACCAAGAGAATCTCTTAGCAATCACAGACTCTCTCAGTTGTTCACCGGCAATGGCAATGTCTGAAATGAAACTGTTTAAACAGTTTCATGAAGGAAGCAAGACTCTTGGTTTCATTGTTCACAGACAGACTATCTGAGCTTGGATCAATCATGATAATAACAGAGAAGATTTTTTTATAGACAGACGACCATATTCCTGCAATCTTGAAGACTGAAGAATGCAAGCCAGTGTCAATTTTGCCCACATAGGACAGTAAAGTCAGACCTCTAGAGGGATCAGTAAAACTTAACAGTAAATGGAGTTATCATTTATAAGTTATTTAAAATGTACCCGTATGTCTTGCAGTCCTCTTAGCAAGAAGTGATTGCTGCCAAGTCATTAGAAATGCAATGCTCTGGAATTGTTTTCTACATTTTTTCTTAAGTGAACTACAGCGTAATTAATTCAATTTGGTGGAGCTAAACAGGCAAGGTTACCTATAACATGGTGGTCTCAATCCACATGAGCTTGAAGGAGGGGACCACACCTTCTAAAATCCATTAATCAAATCAAATTACTATGCAGGATTCACCATAGGAACATCACAGCAGTGTGAGCATGTTTAAACAATTATATTGTGGTACACACATAGCAGCAAGGACACAGCAAACAGCAGCAGCAGTAGGTCAGAACATGCAGTAATGCAGTGGCTCACACCTGTCCTTTTACTGATCTGATGGAGTGAAAACCATTGAATTTACACTCAGAGAAAGAAGGCACTATAGGTACTACACGACTTATGAACAACCTTTGACACAAGATGTAGTAAAATTAGGTTAAGGCCAGGCTTTGTTCTTCCTTAAGTGCAGTTTTAAGAGGGAAAAATAACACCAGGAGATGAGGAACGAAGCTGCGTTTTCACAGCAGCGGGACAGGTGAGGTTTGGAAAGAAGCAGTAAAAACTATGTGTGAGAATTAGGAGAGAGGATGAAGCAATAACCTACTCCCTCTGCAACCATTCACCTACCTCTTTTTCGTATTTTTCAACCAGAGCAGCGGGAGCTGTGGCTGCAGAACACCCACCTATAGTATAACTATCCATAAGTAAGCATGGGCTGGGCCAATGCCAGAACAGTAAAAGCAGCATTCACTTAGTATTTTTTAAGCACTTTGTATTGTACAGAGCCCTCTAAGGAAGACTGATTTCCATAAAGCCCCATTTCCATCTGAAGGTACTGATGATGCCATAAACCACAAGACTTTCTCCACTCAAATCCCACAGTGGAATTTCAGACTCACCACAAGAAGCCCATGTATTAGCCAGGGATCAAGGAATACAGGCATCTACTGCAAGGCATAGTGTTAGGTCAGTCTCAAGATCAAAGAGCAATGCACCAAAACAACAGTGTTCAGCTTTAAAATAACTACAAACACATGCATGCACACACATTTCATGCATTTTGTCTAGGTTTCCTAGAGAATACCTATTATTTAAAGTTCTTTGATCATCACTCTGCTACTGCCCAGGTAAAAGCTCCCTAGTCAAAGATGGTGAGGCATAATTCCCTGAAAGAATTACAAAAAAAAGTTTTTGGGGGTTTAGGGTATCTGAATTGTCAGTGTTTTTTTGCAGGATATACCATGGCTTCTTATGGTGCTCTTCTGTCACTTCATTTATCTATCTTGGATTTTGTGTTGTGCGTGACTTGACTGCTATTACACTTGAACTGGAGTAAGAAAAGCTGTCCTTCTCCTCTCATGTGCTGTACAGGACTTTCAGACAAGACCAAAGTAACTGACAAAAGAAGGAAGAAATAAAGGGGGATGGGATACGTCATGTTCAAGATAAACTTCAGAGAAAATATAAGAGAGTCAAAATCCACTTCAGGTATTTTAAAATTATTTACTGACTGTATGGTGTTGTCATCAGGAGAACCCATCTCATTTGGAGTCCAAGCACAACACTTACTACACTTAAAGAGGCACCACAGCTGAACGATCAATGTGCAATCTAATGAATCCTTCCACTACATCCAATCGGCATATATAAGCTGTTGTTTTAGTTTTGAAAACATACTTTTCGAAGCCTGTGATGAAGCCCCAGTGATGCGGGGGCTGCAGAAGTGTCCCCCGAACCTCAGGTGTAGCTGCTTGTCAGGAATGCAGATACTGGTGACATCTGCGTCACTGGGGACGGAGCGCTCCACTGATTCAATAAGGCTACACAAGTGCAACAGGCCTTGATGTCAGTTACATGGTTTTACATACCTACCATGTCAGTGGTTCTCAGCCTCCCTGGGAATTTATTCAGATATAAGTGTATTCATCCCGTAACAATGTCTTCTACCTGCCACAGAGCTAGAAATATTCCCACCTTTTATGAATCTACAGTGCATGACTGCTGGTGTTTTACATGTTGGGAGGGAGAGAAAGAAAAAGAGAGAGAGANAGGATAAGGAGAGGGATAGGACACTTTTCTAGAATTTCTTTCACCCCATTTTATAAATTTTTCTAGGAATAAATCCACCTACAGCACTTGTCCAAAAACTGCTTAGAAACTGATGGGAGTATAGAACAATGATTTTGCCTGAACCACAGTGCTTAACACATTCACTTCCTTTTTTTATTTAGAAGAACCCATATGCAAAATTAAAACTTCTAGTCTTGCACATTTGCAATTATTTTAGATTGACTTAGACAAGCAGCCAGTGCAACTACTTGCTGACATAAAACTGTTCAGGTGCGTTATGCTTATGCAACCAAGTCCCACATCAGTTAATTTCTAAATGCAGATGTAAAATACAGACAACCTTTAGGAAAAGGCATGACTGCTGTACACACAGAGATTAGATTCCTGTACACTTCACACACTGAGGCTGGGTATTAACAAAGAAAAATGCTAACAATATTAATGACCTCCAATGCCCTCTTACACTCCATTATTCACAGATAAAATAATACAGAGAGTTTTCACTGTGTTACAGTTACAGCCTCTTCTTTTTCTGTGTGTTTCTTTAATTCTTATTATATTGTCAATAACATAGACTAGCAAAGTGTATTATTAAAGACTGGAGTTTTTTAACGTCACTATATATCTATGATGCAAGTTAAAATTAATTTGGAATAAGCTTATCTACTCAAAATTATATCTTTCACCACTAACACTCCGTCCAGATGTCCAAATGTTATCAGATGCTGATAAAATGAGGCATCCAAGCGTTACTGTTTCTGCTGTTATTATTCACAATAGACAGAAAAATGAAAAATAAATCCTGGTTTCAAGCAATAAAACATTGTCCTCACACAAGCAGTCACCTCAAATCATGCAATAATTAAGAAACAATGCAACTTCTTGCAAACATTTTACAAAAAATTCTCACAAAATCACGCAATACTTACAGTATCTATACAGAGAACTTGGTAGCAGTGTAGGAATCGGGACTGCTTAGCAATGCAATAGGAATGAAATCTCTTGGTATTGGCCCTCATGCATACACACCAAGACCTAGTATGGAAATAGAGTGGCAATCATAAATGCCACCTGAAATCCTTACCATTAGATAGGTTGTGTGCCAAATGACACACTAGTTAAAAATTTAACATTTTGAAAAGAGAAGGGAAGTAGCAATCTACTGGCAAAATGAGGGAACATGAAAGAATCTATTCTGGCTTTTGTCAGTTTTATTGGACACAAGTTTGTGGGGACAGAAAGGACACACTGCTTTTCTTATCAATCACTAATGACCCACGTAACATATGTAAAGACAATGACAGTATGAGAACTACAAAGACACTATATAAATGTGTACAGGAGAGGTGCAGCAGGAGATCTCCTTTCTATCAACTGTAAACAAAAGGAGTTTAGTAGGTCTGAGAGTGACTCAAAAATGTACTCACATTGGAAATCTGAAATGTTGGCAATGTGTTTTTGAAAGTCTGAAGTTTGAACTCACACAAATACATTTTGTCTGGTGCGTATGTGGTGGTATCCATACAAAGCGAACTGACCCCTTTCTTTTGCAGTCCAAGATGAGATCCCTTTGATATCCATTGATATCCTGTGACCCTTGATATCCATTATTTCAGTGGTGCACACTCATGCTTCATAAGCACTGCTTGCATTTTGTGCATATGTCAATAGAAAATAAGAACACAGTTGCACATATATGCTTTTTGTAAATTCCTCCAACTTTTTTTTCTTTAATAATTTTTTTTGCCTTTTCAACCCCTACAACAGATCTTCTGAACCGAAAGAAAAGGTTTGGCCCCTAAAGATGATATAAGTGATACTAGTTAGAGATCTTACCCAGACTTGGGTTTTTTTTTTTTTTCATTGCCTTGATGGTTCTTATTTGATGGAGAGAACTATGGCATGTGGTGGGCAGAAGATAATTTTACTCTCACTGTTCCATTTAAATACTCCAAAACCAGATGACAAACAAATTGCAGAATTATGAAGTGTGTAGTAGTTTGAAGAATTTTATGACCTATTACGTATCAGGGTGTATTGTTTTATAAGGTGTTTTTTCTAACAATCTCTATTCTTTATTAAATATTAAATACTTACAAAACCTCAATGGATAACACTTCCTCCCCTAGCATTTATTTATTTATTTTTAAAATTAATAACTTGCTTGTTAAGCATGACATTTCTTTTGGTTTAGATAAGATAAGCAA
>VXBO01004248.1:9070-37507 GCA_013400135.1 Rhinoptilus africanus
CCACACGCGTGGGTCCAAACGCGGGGTTTAAACGGGGGGGGCGAGGATGCGGGGTGATTTAAAAGTGAGCGGGGAGCCATTACAAATTAGTAACAGTAATGAGAAGGGACAGTCAAAATAAATAGCGGGGGTATAGAATTAGCCCAGAAAAACATTTCGACCCAAGCCTGATGGCGCGATAGGAGAGGCACAATAAATCAAGCCCCGGGTGCAGCAGAAAAACAAAGTCTGAGCGATTCGTTACCGGGTTTGCAGCCAAGAAAACGAAGGACTTAATCTTGGGCAATAATCAGAAGTCCCGGGAAGGGACGAGGCCGGCGGGGACCCGCCTCTGTCCCGGGGGGCTGCTGCGGCCTCCGGGGCGAGCGAGCGTGGGGACATGGCCTTTACTGCGGCCTTCAACACGCACCGACAACACCCCGGCTGGCGCCGTGGGGAGGTTTGGGGGAACAGATCCCGGGCTCCCCGGGGAGGGGAGCTACTTGCCTTCCCGCCCTGGTTGCCCTGGGCTCCTCTTTTCGATTGCCAAACCTGCACTGAGTGGATCCCGCAGACAAGTCCGGGGACGAGCTCCCCCAGGCCCCAAGGAGGTGCGCGTCCCGGGTCTGCCGGCCCAAAAAATGTCTGCTCCAAAAGGACTTTTCACGAGGCCCCTCAGCAGTGTCAGTGTGCGTGGATCACGATGGCCGGAGGGCTTCATGGTAGGTGCCCGAACTGCCTGAGACTTCCCAGCCACCCTAAATTACCGGATCGTCAGCGCTGTCACATCACTGACACTAAATCATGCAATTTTTTTTTTTACTTTCCCTTCGTACGCACGCTGCGTTCAGCCTCAGTGGAGGAAAGCCAGCGGAAGGAGTTGGAAGAGAAGTGGTGGAACCCCATTACCGTCTTTTGACAACTCCAAATGCAGCTTGCAGTTAGAGAGATTGCACAGTGCCGTTTGTGAGCAGGGTTCGGAGAGACCGCCCTGGAAGCCAACACTGTTCCCAAAGAAAAGGTGCTTCAGGTATATTTAAAAAACCAAGCCCAGCAGATACGAATTCAGGCATCATTGCTCTTTGCCCCACCAAGACTTTCTCCCACCAGAAGACGACTGCTCCATTGCAACCACAGAGATCCGGCGATGATTTCCTTGTGTCAACCCATTATTTAAAGGCCGTAACAAGCTGCTGCAGCTGTTTCTTCTTCTTTCCCAGCTAAATGCCTGAGAATGACTTTCTTGCGTTACCTTCCGCAGTATATTTCAAATCTGGGAGACGCCAACTTCACAGAAGAGCCAGATTTCCAGTGTGATTTAGGTAAGGAGAAGTTCTACCAGAGACAGAGCCATGTTTTTTCCAGGTACACTTTGCTCCCTTCACGTCAAATTATTTTCTGGTTTTACAGCTAGAGTTCAGTGTGAGCATTCATGGCATTGCCTCCCAATTTGTTCATCTTCTGCCATTTCTGTGTAAGGACGTAACAAGCAGGTTTGTCACCGGCACGGTGAGGGGTGGGTATCGGTCCTGCTGATGGACCAGAAGAAATGTCACGCGTCCGAGTAAACCCGTTACGGCCCAAAGCCACAGGCGCTGGATCTGGTCAGGTCCCACTGATCCCAGCTGTAGTTTGAGAGCAAATCGAAGGCGAGACACAGCCCCGGAAGAGTCCAAATAGGCTGCGATTCAGAACTTGTGCTTCGTGGGGAAAACTCAGCATTTCATAAGCGGGAGTGCATTCCAAACCCAAACCAAAATACTGAAAATTTCCGATTAAATACCTTTTTTTCCTTATTTCAAATGCCATGTTGCTAGTGTATTGTAGGACCACAGGGTATTCTGCAGTTACGGTAAATACATTATGTTACAGCATAGCAAAATACTTTTAATCGTGTTTTCTGAATTACTAAAGGTAGAGCTGCTTCTTAATACTGGAATACTAGAAGACATCCGTGCCTCTCCAGTATGCTGTAAGACATTTTAACATTGACAAAGAAAACAGGACATTTTTTATTTCATCTCTCCTTCCAAATTTGCTGATCAAAGTAGTTTAGCTTCAGAAAATGTTGTCTTCATCAAAACTGCATTTTAAATTACAAAGTCTTTTGATGAACATTTTCATTAACAGCCCTAAAACAATAAAAAAGGTGGTTTTGCTGTCCTCTCCCCCCTCTTTAAAATTGTTGTCTCTCTAGATTTTTCCCTCCAGTCATAAATCCAAATTTTTAAAAATAAAAGTGGAGGGTTTTTTTTTCCTAAAATCACAAAATTGTCAGAGGCAAGTTGCAAAAAGGAAGCTGAAGCGAGTTTAACATTCCATTTTCCCAGCTACCGCCAGGAAGCAGACATCCACTTTTCTCAGTAATAATTACTTTAAAAATATTATCTGAAATACTTGTCAGAAGGGCTCCGTTCTAGTGTGTGTGTACGTGTGTGTGTACACAAGTGTTAGAGCATAATATTAAGACTTAGTCTTACATTATTTAAAAAGACCTAAGTCTTTTTAAAGACTTGGATACTGAGATCCCGCCGTAATTCCATTTCACACCCACAGAGATTTAAGGAAATAGAATCATAGAATAGCTGAGGTTGGAAGGGACCTTTCAGATCGTCGAGTCCAACCATCAACCTAACTCTGACAAAAGCCAGCACTAAAGCGTATCTTTAGGCACCCCTCTTTTAAATACCCCCAGGGATGGTGCCTCAGCCACCGCCCTGGGCAGCCTGTGCCAATGCCTTTCAGTGTAAAATTTTTTTCCAACTCTCCAGGCTAAACCTCCCCTGGCGCAACTTGAGGCCGTTTCCTCTTGTCCCGTCGCCTGTTACTTCAAAACAATTCCATCCTAGACCACAAGAAAGGTGCCCAATTTGGAAGCTCAGCTCAGCCGCCCTCATCCCGGGAGAAGAGGAAGGGAACCTGGGATGAAGGGTGAGAACCCCAGGGGCCCTGGCTCACCGCTTGCCCTCGCCATGGCGGCCGGGTGAGCGTCGCAGCCAGCGCGAGCGGCGTGGGAGCCGAGCAGGGTGAGGGCTGGATCTGCCGGAGCAGAACTGTGAATATTGATGCATCAAAGGACAGCCTGAATTACCGCACCCACGGGGAAGCGCAGGCTTAAAATGCAGAGGTTTACAGTCGGCCAAAGAACGGGACTGGGCATCCGTGTATGCGGCTGGGATGCAGCCGTGCTCCTGCAGAATATAAAAAGTGAGAGGGAGATGAGATCCAGAGAGAGCGAGATCCAGTTTGCCCTTTCACCTGGGTAAGACTCTGACGGGGGTTTGCTTGAGCAAGGGACAAGTTGCTTGGCTGCAGGAATCTCTGCGTGAAATGCCGCACAGGGAATAATTCATTCAGGTCTTAAGTATTTTATGTCATGCACAACAAACTGAAATCTTAAAAGCTGGAAATATTCAGGACCTAGGAAAAGTCACCCAGTAGATGGGCTACTGGCATAACGCAGATTGAGAAATACTAACAATCCATTAAAGGTTTTTAAGTGGGTGTGTGCAAGGCAGAGGGAAGCGCAAGGGTGGAAAGGCTTCCTCGGGTAACGCCGTGCTACAGGGATCCGGAGGTAACTCTCTCACGTGCTGCAGGGAGTCAGTGACCCAGCAGCTGCCACTTTAAACATTGTCTCCAAAAGTATTGACATTCTTCTCTGGGAATTGTCTAAACGAGAATCAACTTTTAAAAAAATGTCTGTTTTTCTGCTTTCCACCTGAATATCATTGATGAGGACAGCTAAAACAATGAGCATCAAGCCCAGTTAATAGTAATTTCGGTAACGGACTAATAACTATAGCTACACATCAGAGCTTTATTTGTTGTTTTGTATTTTCTTATTGTGACGGCAGTTCCCTCGCTAGCTTTAACAGAAGCACGTGGCACCTCAAGGTTACAGTAACACTCATTTCCTATCTCAGCTTTGGAAATCTCTTTCTTTTCTAACGAAGATAAAGGTCTTGTTATTCAAGGGGGAAATGCATGCAGAAGTTACACTTATTTGAACTGTCTTTAGCAAAGGGGAACGAAATATAAAAAATACACAAAAGAGTGAATGCAAAAAGACAGATCCTGATTTCCTTATTCAGGAAAAATTCCTTTCTTATCTCAGAGAGGGTCTCAAGCATAAGATGCTGAGATGATGTTCATACAGCGAAACGCCATTAGGAAAGGCTGTATTCCAGGGGGAATTTACAATCTAGGCTTTCCTTTCTTCATCTGTACATTTGGAATTTCCTATATCAGAAGCCTTGAGCATTCATTTAATTACTCAAAGTAGAGCAAAGCAGCCAAACTAAGTCCCAGCTACTTAAAGCAGAACTTGACGTAAGATTAATGTGCAATGTCCCAATCAAAAATTTAATAAGCACAGATATCATTAATCTTCTTGTGCCTTCTTTCCTAACCATTCCACATTGTTCAGCAGAACTTGGAGAAATCCAAATAACGGAAATTATTTTTTAGGACTACAGATCTCAAAAATCATGTGCTAATAGCTCCTTTTTTCTTGAAGTAAGAGACTATAAGCTTGCCTCTGCTTAATTGCTAAGAGAATTATATATGGAAAGAAGCAGTAACTCGGGTATTCAGGCCATAAAGTAGGTGAGACTTGGGTTAAAAACGGCTCCTTCCGGGAGCTGAAGAAGTACGCAACCAGTGTAGCCTCCCACGTGTGGATGTTTCTACATGCTTTTAATACAAAGCATTGCTTCTAAATAAATAGGCAGTCACCTTACTTTTCTGAATGCTCTTCAAGGGCAGTGTTAAATATGACATACTCCTCTCTGTCTGGTTTTGAGATTACAAAGACGCAGGCAACACATCCAAAGAGATGCCAGTATCTTTCTTTGTAAAATTTGAGAAAAAAATATAATCCAGTAATGGCCAAATCTTCCCATCCTGTAACTTCTGGCCTTTAGAATTCAACTTGTGCCATCACTTCAGCTTCCTCCTCAACCTGCAGCAGAGAGATCAGAGGAGACAGGTGAGATCTTAATGTCAGAACCACACCGAAGACCCTGTTGCTTCTCGCTTCATTAACGCTTCCCAGGACCACACAACTTTTCTACAAAATTTATGATCTCTGTCGCCGAAAGCTGCAGATGAAAAAAAGAAGTCTGTACCTGTTGCGAGGATGTCAACTGATGCAGCGAAAGCCCTTTTTTTTTCCCTCCCAATGCCAAACCTGAGGGCAGACTAATCTTAAGTGACAGAATCTGACAATCTGGGGTATTGTACGCACCCTCCTTATAAAACTGACCGTCTTTTTCTACACACAGCGATTTTGGCCACATAAGTTTGTAGCAAATACTGATAATTTTCAAACCAAATCTTAGGAATAATCCAAGCAATTTCTTATGTAAATGAAATCAGATAAGACTCAGTCTTTTATTCCAAAACATTTTACTACAAACTGCGTAACTGCTTATACCCAACTTTACTGGACATGGAATGAGTTATTACTATGACAGTCCAATATAATAACTCTCCAAGAAAGGAAGGTCTTACTGCTCCAAATCTCTTTCTGAATTAGTCTATTCCATGGATCATTTCACAGCTGGCTCTGATTTATCTTGCTCTGGATGCAGCAATTAATTCTGCTCAGAATTAAGAGAAGAGAAAGATGTCGTCCGTCATTTCTGTAGTCTCTGGTTACAGTGTTATTTGATTGAAGAGGCAAGGTTCAAATACATATTTTTTTAGCAGCGAACTCCTAGAATCCTTCAAGGCCACGTGACTTAAAACCTCACTGGTTTGGTTTCTTTTTTGCCTAGCAAAGTAAAATGTAATGTTTACAGTCACCATATATATCAATTATCATTTAGTGACTGTAAATAAGCAGGTTCACATATGAGTTGGTTTCCCTCTGAGCTCTGTTAGTCAGGATAGCTACTTTGCATGATCCACTGGTATCAAAAATTGTAAGAAAAACAAGGAAAAGCCTTTCAGATCCCTTATTTTTAACAGTTACACCTTGAATGACAATCACATCCATATTAACGGACCACACGTCTGAATCCTCATCCTGAAAAATCAACGGGCACATCTTGAACACTGACCCAGTTTTTTGGCTATTTTTTTCCCCTTCCTGCCCCAGTCTCAGAACTTTCGGATTGTGTCGCTTTTATAGCTGTATCACAGGCAGTTCTATGCGCTGCTTTATACCTGCATATGTAAAGAAATAATATGGCATTAAATTAACTTACACTTTGCACTGGTTTGAACGTGACATTTAAGAAAAATAGGATTTTCAGACTGGCTGACAAGTTGCACGTGCCATTTGGTCGTCTAAGGCCTGGGAAGAGGGATGTATCTCCTGGAAGAGGCAGCAGACTAATGCAAGCAGAGGTGCTCCTGCCGGCTTGCCAGTCAGCAGGTGTATGCCTCCCCACAAGAAGGTGGCTATACACTATCTGGACATCCAGACATGTAGGAGTACACGTGGCCTAGCTGGCAACCTGCCCGTCAGGAGACGCGCGCGCGCTTCCCCAGCGATTTGAGAAAGCGTTTATGCTTTTGAAGGGCACAGGGGGTCTATCAGTACGCGTGCTCTGTTACTGTATTTCAGATCCTTTCTCTTTCCCAGTTTTGGGCACAGCCAGCAGCACATAGTGCTGGAGGAGGTGGGGCACGGACACAGGAAAGAAAGGATAATTTCCAAGTCAGTAGTCTTCAGGTAAATAGCAGAATTCATGGCCAAAAAGGGATGGTTTTTATCACTGTCTTTGGGATGTTAACTGATGTTGCAGTGTTAAGTACTACAGATTTAGCATATATTAAAAACATTCTTTTTTTAAAATTATCACTCCTGAAATTTAAATCTAAAGAGAAGATAATGCTGTTTGTACATAATCTTGCATGTTTGTAATGAGAGTTGTATTTTTCCTTCTAAACAGATGATGAAGTATCATGGGCAGAATCATTCAGCACCACATTCAGCTGAATTAAGTCAGCAAGACTGTTAACGTGGACACAGAAAATACCATGAAGGTACAAAATACTGTAACATTAATTATGGTCCAACAAATGCATTCATACTCATCATGGCAGGTTGTGAATATCCTCCAGAAAAAAGGGAACCAACCACTAAATTGGTGAATTGCCCGCCAAAACCTGGCATGGGCCACAGTAACCAGAAACTGTTTACACCTGATCTCCATTTGAATAGCTCTGCTATAGCAACGCTATTTCATTTCAGAACTTCATCTCTCCATCCTTACACTTTATCTAGCATTACAGTCACTCCTCTCATATCTCACATCATGGCCGAGTAATTCAACAGCAAGCAAATTCCTTACATTTCTCTTCCACAGCCCATATCACTAATTGCTGATTGATACTTTCTAGACCTCACTGAGGAGACACTTGCATTTTTCCTTCAACACCGCCACCAAGGAAAGGCAGCAAGACGGGCTGTAACTGCTGCAAAAGGCACCCCAGCTCTGTTCAAAACATGCTCTCAGCTCTGCCCGGCTGCTCCAGCTGGTATCTCCAAATATTTAATGCACCTAATTCTGAATACAGTTGGAGCGCTTGGAGGCTATTCGGTGGCTAAAACCAGTTCTAGGGTACACAGCTAAAACTGCACTGGTTTTTGTCTTAACTCTGTATTTCTCCTTTTTCTGAGGCCAAGACTGAATTTTTTTATTTATTTTTTAAAAATTTTTGGAAGTTTGATGAAATTGGTATTCAGTAACATAACAAGAACATGGGTTACCTGGAGGTAACATATTCCCCCACTGCCCTCTCAAATGAAGGAACTATATCAAGTAATACAAAATAAACATATGATTGTAAAAGTTATGATTTGGGTATACAATCATCACAATCTCAGTATCAGCCCTCCCCCCAAAACTGTCATATAATAGGCCTTAATAATTCTATTTATTATAATGCCAGTTAGATTCATATAAACAAAAGGAGAACATGCACATTCTTGCCTGTTGTCAAATATGCATTACTCTGTAGAGATTTCAGACCACAGAAATCACCTCAACTCAAGGCATTTATGAATATTTAATATAATACATGCAATGTTGATAAAAGCACCTGCTGCAGAGCGAAGAAGAGTGAGAACTAACATTGCTCACTGCGAGTCCTTCCATGTGAACTAGCACTTGCACTACGCAGGATGCGGAGAGTGGCTTATGACTAGTTGGCACAATGCAGTGTAATTATTAGATGCTGACTACAACATCTAAAGGTATTACTACATTGCCGATTACATAGCATACACTGGAGAGACAAAAGGTGACTTTCCCACCAAATTCTGAATTGCAAGCCTACTACGATATTTAATTCCATGACTAAGGAAATGTGGTCAGAAACTGCTGGTTCTAGTTTAAGTTTACAGCATCAAAATTTCAACAACTTCTCCACTCCGGGAAAATTAATAATCATGTATCCCATTGGAAGGTATTAGGTATCTTTAAAATAGTTAAGAGATGTGTTTTCTTTTAATTAATTCCTGTCAATATCCATAATTCTCTTTAAATATTCAAAACTAACTTAAAATCCAATATAAAATTGCTATTGTTTTTATATCATCAAAAAAGAAAGATTAATGACATATTTCAGTAATCTAGCAGTAACTGGCTTTTTTCATTGTTCAAGCTGTATGTAATCCCCAGTGGATCTTAGATGTAGGTTAAAAAGGTATTTAATGCCTGTTTTTCAGTTGCCAAGGTCAAACATCACCTAGCATGTACAGGGAAAGAGGAAACATCTGTTGGAATGATTTATTTGACTAACACAGAGGGTAGGATTAAAATTCGCTAATTTCTTTGGTCCGATACTGAATTTCAATTAAGCAACACAGGTATTTGTTCAGTTTGACAAGATTCCCTCACTTTACATGTGGGCACATTTATGCATATCCCTAATTACTGGATCTGGAAAGGGAATACTGTGATTTATCATTATTTCATATTTGCATATAATCTGAGAATTAGCATTTCTGTATTTCGAGTTGTTTGTTTTTTTTAAAAAAAATAATTTTAAAGAATTCACAAACCTCTAACTAATTCCCAAGACTCTTTGGTTTCCATGGAATTCCACTAGTAACAAGACTAGAATACGTCTCAAGATCAGTGATTACACATGAAATTGTAATGTACGGCAACCTTCAGCATTCAAGACAAAAATCCCTCTTAAATGTTTTTTGAAAAGATTAACTGTATGTCATCTGACTGTAGTTTATTCTAACCTTTATGTGAATCAGAGTAAAATCTTCTAGACTAATAATAGAAAAACAAATCAAAATCACTCAAACTGTTTAATTTGTAAAGGTAAATTAATACAAATATAGACATTTCATTCCAGTCAAACACAGAAGATGCAATCTTTGCTTTTCCAGGGTAAGAAGGGATTTCAGCAGGGCCAGGATTGAACTCCAGCTTAACACAGGGAAAATTTTTGTCAAGCAAAGAAGCTCAACAACTGGACAGCTTTTTAACATAGTGGAGTAGTATCAGAATAGTTTATTTCAAAGGAGACAGAGGAAGTTCTTACAATGAAGAAAACAACTTTCTGGGAGGAGCTGCACGTGCATGTTCCATCTTTTATTAAAACTAAGGGGAATCGTAAATGAAAAGTTTTATTCAGCCTGGCCCAAAAGACAGAGAGCTAATAAAGATGTAATGCAGGCTGACAGAACACTGAGCATGTGGATAAACTCATTTTACAATGGAATTAAAAGAAAAAAAATGCATGCTTGTGTGGCATGAGTATCCCTCTAATGTCTGTATCCCTCTAAAGTTCACGGGAAAATAATCACGTAGTAGTACAATTTTGTGTTAACTAGTGCATTGTTCCTGCAATTCTTGTTTTTAAACTTCTCCACTTCTGCAGCAGGAAAAAAAAATCAAGAACGGGCACGTATATGACAAGTTAATTTTCCTTTTAGGTTGGAATATATCCATTGTCATACGAAGAACAAAAATCATACTTTGGAAGAGAGCAGCTCCATCATTTGTAATTCTTCCTTTCTTGAGGGAAAGGCAGCTATTTTTAATCAGAACAAATAATCAGTAGGAACAAAACTGATGGAATGGGAAGCAGTAAGTTGTGAAGAATAAACGAGTATTAAATGTTCCTCGGTTAAATTCTCAAATGCACTAATAAATTCTATAAATTCTAATAAATTCTGATTTGAATGTAAAATAAAACACTACATTTAGTAATTTAGTTACAAAAGAATACCTGTGTCAGTTGAATTTATTTATTCATTTTATATACAGCATTGCATAAATGATGATTTTTTTGTTAGCCAGTACAGCTGATAAATAATAAACCAGTTAGGTTAAAAGCAGCACTAAAAATCTGGAAGGAGTGATTATAGGTCCCAAATACTGAACTAAACTAAACTATTACTACAGGTAAATCTGGAAAAACTATAGGTCCCAACCTGCAAATCCCTATGAGCAGATTTTGTCCCCACAAATGGTTGCATTGGAGTTCACAAGGCTGCTTATGTGAGTAAGGAATACATAATCAAAACTCTGAATTGTTTAAATTCATCTAATGTCTAAATGTCTGTAAGGCACACACATCACAGTTTCTTTCTTGATTATCTCAATCTTGAGCTGATGCTACAGGCAAATGCCACTGAAGTATAAAATACACTGGAACATGTCTATTAGAAGTAAGCTGTGAGGACGAAAAGTGATTGCTTCTCCTTCTGCGTATTACTCTGTGCACGGGACTAGCCTTCACCACTGTTGTTGACAGTAACTGTACTCCCAAGAATTAACTTTGATACTATTTTACCTTGGTGGAAGATTACAATCAAATGGGTAAGGTAACACTGGAGTAAAGTTATTACTATTAGCTAGTCTACTGACTTATAACCAGAAACTGAAATCTATTATCCTGTCTTTCAAAGAAATTAAGATAACAAATATAACAGGGTTAAAAAACCCCCGAAACTCATTTCAGATGAAGTTCTGCCTTCATGTACTTGTTCTCCAACTGATTCAGTAAGAGCTGTATAAGCAATAACCAACAGAACTAAGAGGAAAATGTCTGAGGAACATACCTGGATTTTCATCTGACTTATTTTTTATCCAAGATTCTTGGCAAAGGTTTTCTTTCAACTTTGTGCATCTCAGAAAAAGCTAAAAAATTTGGTTTTTCTTTCACAGATGGACTGTAGTGAAAGGGAATAGGGTAAGGTGCTTCAAAGTCAGCTGCAGAAAGCATAGATAAAGGATTAATTCAATATCCCAAATCAAACCACAGATATTGTAATATTCAGTATGATTGAACACAGGTTCTGATATATCTTGTTATAGAAATAATAGCCTTATAAATAATAAGGTTTATAGTAAAATGCCTCTAATTTAGTAACCAAGAATGGAAAACTTTGTCTGAAATTATGGAAAGTGCTGCAAACACTAATGAAGGTAAATATTAAAGCAGGTCTTCCCATTCATTCATTTTGAAAGGGAGTAAATTCAAATACGTAGCACCTCCTTATAGCAGTTGTTATTCAGAAGACAGAATATTGCTGTCAGAACCACTGCCATTCGCAGATGGCTTCCAAACGCTGAGCAGACTGCAACTTTCTGGGGGCTGAGGCTGACGGGCTGAGTGCTTTTCACTTCATGTCTTCAAGATAACTGATCTTCATGAGATTTCATGAATTAATAATATGGGATTGTATGGCTATAAAGAACACGGTCTCTCCCCTAAGTTACACAGCACAGTTTATCTTCTGAAAACAACCATGTAACTGCCAGCAATTCTATTTTATAAATGTGGTCATTCAAACCATTTTGAGTAATTTGCAGTTTCCAAATCCTGCAAGATGGCAAGACATGCTGTTAAGTCATTTATGGTTTAGTTTGCAGTCAGCTCTATAGCAACAACAACCCCGACCCACCATTTTTAAAAAATGTCAAAGTCTATTTCAGGTTTTGCTTGAGTTTCAAAACTAATTTGTTTTCCCTGTTCAAGAACCTGTTGCCTTTTCTTTTAGGTTTAAGGCTTTTTTTCCTCCAAGACTTTTTATTTATTTCCAAGTTTAGAACTTTTACTTCTGCAGGACATGCATTTTGTTAAGGCCTTTAAAAGGACTGGCATTTTACATAGATAAAGTATCAACAAATTATTGCTTATTACTCACTATGAATAAGTATCAACAAATAGATTTCAGAAGTCTGATGTATTTAATGCATATTTATTCTAGAATGCCCAACACGTCTCTTTTTTTTAAAAAAATATGGAAAGTAATCATGAATATTTACAAGCATTCAAAATGCACTAGCTACTCCTTTCCATAATTCTGGGAGATTGGGTTGCGAGGAAAAAAACACCACATGAACTTGTTCTAAAATTAAATTTTATATTGGAAAAGTCCAATTTCTACTCTTGTGCTTTGGTCTCACCAGCAGTACAAATCTCATTCCTAGTATATTTACTGTTAGCTGCTATTTTACTGTTTCTATAATATTTCAAATAATCATGAATTGGTTAGTTTGCTTACAAAAATGTAGATAGACTGTATGTTCATTTGTCATTCTTTCTTTGCTTTTTTTCCTGGCGGCTTTGGAGGCTTTCCAATTCACTAGGAACCGTCGTTCCATTTCTTTAATTTCTTTCCCATCAAGGGATTCTGTCAAAGGGAAAAGAACACTTTCTGTGATACCCAAAGTTAATGAATGCTGTACTTAATGTATACTGCTCTATATTTGCTCTCTTCAAATCTTTTTTCTCCTTTTAGTCTTTTGGCAAAAAAATATCCGATACACCTTGATAGTCATATTTTAACTATCTGCAAAAGTGAGTTGATGCGTCTTAATTGCAAAAGAAAGCATCTACTATGTTTACAACTTTCAAGGGATATACACATACATATATGTATATTCACATTCAGTTAACGTGCAACACCTTGTAGAAAGTTCTGAAGAAAAAGTATGCTCTTATACAAGATAGTTGCAGAAATTCAGGATAAGAGACAACCTGCATGGCTTAGCCATCAAGGAATCCTACTGTTCGTGAAGACAGACAGACTGACCTTGTAAGATTAACTTTATTCTCTTTGATGCCATAAGTTTTATCCTCTATGTTGGCTTGGTTGCATCTGCATTTTTTGAGTCAGACCAAATAAAATACCTCATTTGGCTACAAATTTAGGTTGCATTACAATTTTCGTAAGACCCTATTATTTTCATTGTGCAGGTAGGAATTTTCTTTCTCATAATGGCCAATATTTTTTACTCTCGCAAAAAACAAAAGATAATTGTCAACTTTATCCAAAAAAGTAAAAAATGAGCAGATTTTTTTTACTTGTTTCTACAGTATGAATACTTGCATACAGAGAAGACTAAGTTGCTTCCTATTAAGCTAAAGTTATCTCAAAATAATAATGTAAACTGCATCACAGCATAGTTAAGATTAACAAATACATTCATAACATAAGTGTAAACAGCTTTTATGTTTAAAGATAAATGTTTTATAACAAATTAAAACACAGGAAGGTATGACCTGTGCAGCTGTAACTGTACAACTGAAACACCTAAGCAACTACTACAGGCTGATGGGGAAGCAGACTAAAATTAAGTTTAATCTTTGAAAATCAGTTTCACAACATCTGGTATATGAACACAGAAAAGTCTTACTGCCTTATAATGATCTCACTAATCATCAATTATTAAAACTAATGATTAATATCATTAATAGCAAAAGCTGAGTAACAGAGCTTGTGCAGTTAGTTGATTACATAAGCAGTTTTAGCTACATTACTTGTACATAAATTAAAAATTAATCTTTTGACATAAGTATGACAGTAATTGTGCTTACATACATAGTGAAATTGAAGAACGATTAATGTATCCATTATTTTCTAAACCAGTGAGTGTTATGGGTGGGGTTTTGGGCTGGCTATTGGTTTTATTTTTTACCTAGAGTCCGTGACTGTACTACAATCTTGTCCCTGTACTTTGGTTTGTGGCAGATGGGGTTTCCTGCAAGGTCCAGTCTCTGTAGCTTTGTCCATTTGTTTAATACAACCTCCAAATCCTGCAGTTGATACAAGAAGAGAGCGTTGTGCTTATTTTTCCTCCTGCCGAGTAAAATTCAATAGCAATGCGATTTGTTCAGCCAGACCCAAATCCTGCACGCAGACATAGCTTCAGTGAGACTACTGATGTAAATACACATTAAGAATGTGCATCTTCAAATACAAGTTGTGCATAGCATTTCCTGAATATATCATAATTGCACAGAGGAAATGGTGATGCACTTGGAAAACTCTGCATTTTTAAGGATACAGTTATGCCAGCTATGGAAAATTACCACTACAATCCCACTTATAAGCACTTAAAGCTGAGTAATTATCAGCCCAAAAATTCCCATGATACATGATGTCTGTTAATGCATCCCTATGGTCTTAGGGAGCCCTTCGAGTATCAGTGACTGACTTTGAAAAAACTGTGGAAGAATAAATACTTTACAAAGAAAGAACAGCCTAAAAAAGCTAAAAATCACGCAAACCACAGTAGACTGCCTCTCTTTATAGATATGTAAAACTGTATTTTACCAGGAGAAACAGCAATCCCCCCCACAGAACTGTGGGTGGTCAGTTACAGTATTGGCCCAAATAGTGAAATTTTTGAAATATACCTTTCTCCATCTGTGTTTCTGTCTTGTTACCCAAGGGCAGTATGACCTAAATAAAACTTATTCTGTCTTTTAAATACAATAAATTCAAGTTAAAAGGATGCAAAGCTTAGCACATTGGTCGTTTCTTGCTCAGTTGTCCTACTCTCTGAAATACTTTCAAAATTTCACTTAACTGCCATTCTTGATAGGCTTCCTTTTATGTGTGAAAAGCTAAGCAGGGATTCAAAACAATCCATGTGAGTACCAAAGGAGAGAGAATTTATGTTCTACAGTTGTAATAATTTGGAAAAAAACTGCTAATCACGATGTGACAGATTCTAAACTGTGAAGTCTAGAATTTTGTAGCTTGATGCCAATGAAGAAGAATCTAGCAATGCTGGCATCTCTTAGCTCCTTCCAATTTAGAAAATCACCTGGGTAATGCAAGCAAGGAGAATTCTGGTTTTGCAGGCTCTACTCCCTTGGTAGAAAATCCTCCTAGGAATATTCTATGGGTTATAGAATGCATGTTTCAAAAAATCACATGGAAGAGGAACTGGTAGCACCACCTCACACTTCCAAACGGTATCATTTTTCATCTATCCCTGATGACAGTGATACCATCTACCATCTATCGTTATCCAGTGATGATAATGTCTTTTCAGAAAAATAGAGAGCAGAAGTCAGGTTCTATGAGGAGCAAGACTGATAAAACAATGCAAGAAACTGAGGACCAGTCCAGATGAAGAAATGTTGATAAATCTTGTAATGTTACACAGCAAAGCTTTATCAGCATGTATCAGAATAGCACTGTGATAACCCCTCCCCCCAGTTTAGGTGCTAGCACTTAATCACAGACACAAAAATTTTGGGAAAAAATATTTTAGGCTAGGCTTATTTAAAAAGAAATAGCATTTAGAGAGGGTATTAATTTATTCTTGCCTGAGCATTCAGGCATTGTCATTGAAATTTGTAACGTGTTCTAGATTTCACTAGAAAGAATTTTTTCAAGTAATAGTTTTGCAACACAAAATTGTCTATTACTGAAAGAAAATGTGTACAGTTTAACTTTGATGAATGTATTCAAAAGTCCTGTAGATTTTTGTTAGCTGTTACTTACTTGATAAATGACCCAGAACATGCTTACTCCAGTGTATGTTTATCTAAGAGCACACTAATCCTGTGCTGAAATATGATTAGCCTTTCGATACGCTCTAGTTGTTCATTGCCTTCCTGTCTCTAATAAAGTGCTTTCACTTCCCAGCCTTTCAATAAGCTGTACTAGAGGGACCAGACACTCTTCTGGGCAGTCTCCGTTTGATAAATGATCATGTCATGCTATCACTTTGAGGTCTGCTACAAAATACTGACAAGCAAATTCTATTCCATCGGGGGGAAGGGCAAGTGCCTTAGTAGGCAGCAGTAGTGGTGGCAATAACATTCTTACCAATTAACGATGGCCATCTAAGAATTGGTATTTGACCAGTATGCTCCAGCTTTTATCGGAAACGTCTAGTCCAACTGCCCTAACTACATCTACAGACAGCAATTTGTCACCATTTTGACTACCTGTCATAATCTATTTGAGAAAATCTATAATTTTTCTCTTGTTCCTGACTCAATTCTGAAGCGAATGAATTCATCTTTTGTGATATCCTCTTGTCATAATCAATACCGGGCAGAGGTTGAATAAATTAAAGACTTATGAAATACAGATTTTTATAGGTATTTCTAGCTATATTTTCTCTACCTATCCAAATACTCACACAAGTCATAATCTTCCCCAAACTAATGTAGCTAATAAATAAATAATAGAATCGAGCTTTTTGTAAACAGGAATAGTTGTGGGGTTTTTCAAATAGGAATAGTGTTCTTAAAAGACTCCATTAGTATTCCAACTCAAATACACCGCAGCCTAGAAGTCCTTGTGAACCTGACTAAAGTAAACCAGAAGCTCGATAGGATAAATAAATGAAGTAGCAAATGACAGCAAACAAAGAAAAGCCAATTCTATTGAAATAAATTATATTCTTGATAACTGGCCTGGGACATGCTTTTTACATGTGGTAGCTAGTCATAGTAAGTTATTTTGCATGAATTGAGAAAAATGACTTAATTTTGTTCTGTCTACTGTTCAGACTGCGTTATATAAACTTCAGTCATGTGAAACAAGGTCATATGCCTTGATGTCTGTTAATTATGCTAACAATGTCCTGAATTAGCCAAAACTTTTAAGTGCTTGAATTTACTAGCCCTAATTTTCAACTATGCTGAAATCAACATGGCGGTGCAGAAAAGTGAGGGAGTATGGGTTTTTATAATAATGTGAAACCACTGAGATAAATGTTTAGATATAAAATAATTACACTAATTATACAAAAGCGAGAAAAGTCTACATGAGAAGATTGTGTTTCATGCATTTCTTATGCCTTTCACATTTCCCTCTTTTGCAAAGATTACATGTTATTCCTGCTGCCATCTACCTCTGCTACACTGCTGTTGACCAGCCCTGCTCAGACGTGGGTGGCTCCTCTACAGCTCTTCTTCCCACCAGGGGAAGCAGAGCTGGGTACAGAGCTCTCCGACACTTCTCCTGTGGTCATGCAGCACCACCACAGTCTCTGAACAAAGCCAGGCATTCCTGGGGATGTTCTTGATGGCAACGATGAGGATGCAGGAATGGGAAATCAGGGACATATAGCTTTTGGCATGAAAAGGAGGCATACATCAGAGTTTTGAGAACAGAGGGGCAAGAGGGAGAAGAATGGAGGCAGCTTGTGTGGCAATGAAAGAGCCTTTGCTGTGTGTAACAAGTTCAGCCACCAGAAGCAATTAAATACATGTAGTACAATTATATATCCCCTAATCACAGTCGTAGAATAATGTAAGCCATGGAATCATGAAATTAAGGGTTGCAAAAATCCTCATAACATATTCAGAACTTCCCTCAGCTATTTTTTTTAAGCAGTTAGTGGATGTATGAGATTGTTCTCCTGGTAGATGTTCACTGTAAGTTAAAGCCTCTTAAACAGAGCTAAAACTGACCTTTTAATATACTTTGCATGGGCTACTGCTTTTTCAAAAGTTTGTTGTTGATTTTTTTAATTTAAATAAGAATTGGTATAAGTGATAAGTAGAACCGATTCAAAGGTAATCTCTAGAACAGTAACTGTAGCTGGGAAGTGGGATATCCAGCTGCATTACACTGTATGTTAGACACATTCAATATGGTCATTAATTTTTACAGGTCTGCAAAGATATGAATAGAAATACCCTATCTGCTCCATATTTTCCAAACTTGGAGATTGTTTAGAAAACACACAGAACAGTCACTTTCAAAATTTACTGGAGCTTAATCTAAGTGTAACTGATAAGCAGCAGCAGCTAACTCAAAAGTTCACCACATAATTTTTCAAAACTGTGACCGTATAATATGGAAATCTAAATATCTATTTGATTTGGGTAAATATTAGCTCTGATCTTCCTGATGATAAAATACTGAAAATTAATAATGATTAAATATTATATGCAGTTACTGAGTCATGCAGTCTTTTTGTCCTTGCCTTAATTCTGTTTCAGAATTTTTTCCTCTGAGACGCTGAAAGTGCTGTCTCTGAACTGGCATCCTCATTCTTAAAAATAATTGGTTTTTTGGTAAGACAATCTTCTTTTAAGATCATCACAACTGAAGTCTTTTGTACTTATAAAAAAGAAAAAAAGACAGTAAAAAAATTACTGTAATATGTTTTATTTAGAAAAGGATTCCTTCTCAAAAGGGCAGCTTTGGAAAGACTCCCTATTTAAAATACCTGTTATTTTGATGTAAGCAACACATTCAATATGGTTTTAATTATCCAGCAAAAGCCTACATGAATTGTATTTCAATATGAATTCAAGCACAACTACCAGCCACATTAATAGTCCTCTAGTAAAAAAGAAATGTATCATTCAACATTTCTTAATATTAAAATGTAAAAAATTAAGAGTCCAAATAAAGTATGTCGACCTAGATCATTGATAGATTATGCACACAAAATATTGAAATCTCTTCATTAGTAAACAGAACCGACAAATTTAATGTAAAAGATATTAGCTGTTCTAAGACATAATAATGGTTATTTTAATAATTACTAACCAATGAAAGTTAACTTTTCTAAAGAAATAGAATGTATATGAAAACCAGTAATGAAAGAGTTGAGTTTAATCAAGGCTTTGTCTTGGTGATTTGGGGTACCATTTGAGACAATTTATTTCAGTGTTTATTAATTAAAAAACCAAAACATTCAAAAAAAGCTGAACACAAATGCCTATGGTTTATATTAAATGAAAACAGTGTTTATTAAGTCATTTATAAAGCTTGTTCCATGCCTCCACTAGCAGTGATGGTGTCAGCATACTGTTCAACATAAATTTGATACTCAGTTACTAACATGACACTAAAATTATTTTTTTAACTGCTCTTTATGCCAAGAAGTGGAAGACATCATAACATAAAAATAATGAGAAGTGATGAGGCCAATACTGCTGTTCCTTTTTAAGAAGTTAAGCTAGAAATTGTAAGTCTAGAACATTGTGTTTGAACCACATTCACTACTGCAAAAGAAAGAGCAAAAATATTTTTATTTCATTTGTTTTAGCTGCTACTGTGGAAATTAGAGCTCTTGTTTATGAAGACGTGCCTTTCCTTAGCAGAAATTATGAATGAAATTGCAGTGTATACTTTTAAGGACAAATACTTCTTATGCTACTCCAGCAACAATAGTCAAAAAGTCATTTTGATATTAGAACGTCTGCAAAATCAGCTAGATGATCTGATATCCAAAAAGCAGCGTTTATTTACAAAAAAACAGAGAATTAAAAACTGAAATATGGTAAAATATTGCAAGTTAATTAAAAAACAATGTCCATGTCATCTTTGCAAATTAAGCCACCGATAGTCACTCAGATGGCCAAAATATACATACTAACTCTACATTTTGGACATATTATAGTTATAACTTCCATGCATTTACTACTCAGTTGATAGATGCATGCACAATTGCCACTTTACGTAGGATTAAAGGACATTTGGACATCCTCAATAAGCAATTCTCCATTTTTAATGTCAACAAGATTTTTGGATGAGAAAAGATAGCATGCTTGGAAAGTCAGAGGTTCAGTAACTGCAGAAGTAAAGTTTATTTTTACTCATCTATTTAGTGATAAAGATTAATTTGACTAATTTCTTATGACCCATACTAAATAAAACAAATCTCTAAAGATTAATTTGACTAACTTCTTATCACCCATACTAAACAGAACAATTCTCTGTTTTAATACCTTCGTATGCTGAAGTTGATTGTCAACTGCTCTAAGATAAGAAAGATTTTCCAAAACTGCCAGTTCTTCTAATTCATCAATGTTGTTATTGCTGATGTTCAACACAGACAAAGATTTCTGGAGGAAGAAAAGCAGAAAGAGAAAATTACTTTTTTTCATGCCATGGATGAGCCAGATGTAAATTCTTGCAGAAAATTCTCTTAAAGGAAGAACAAGTATATGAAGCAGAAACACGCAAATACAACTACCACATACCTCATACGTAGTTTTATCTTGGCTTTCCCTCTTGTCCTAAAATGCTGTTTATTTTGGTTTTGAAGTCAAACAAAAGTAAGATTTTTTTCTCAATTATTTCAGGAATTCTTAGGAAATACAGAATTTTTGTTTTTCTCTAAAAATGTTCAAATGCTTTAGAGTTCTGCAAGTGCTACTAACTCTACCTTGGAAGTACTAAACAGACACAGAAAATTACTACCTTTTCCAAGGTTATATCTGAACTTTCCAGAGAGACCTGGACAGGCTGGAGAGCTGGGCGGAGAGGAACCTTATGAAATTCAATAAGGGCAAGTGTAGGGTGCTGCACCTGGGGAGGAATAACCCCCTGCACCAGGACAGGTTGGGAGCTGACCTGCTGGAGAGCAGCTCTGAGGAAAGGGACCTGGGAGTCCTGGTGGACAACAGGATGACCATGAGCCAGCAATGTGCCCTGGTGGCCAAGAAGGCCAATGGCATCCTGGGGTGCATCAAGAAGAGTGTGGCCAGCAGGTGGAGGGAGGTCATCCTCCCCCTCTACTCTGCCTTGGTGAGGCCCCACCTGGAGTACTGTGTCCAGTTCTGGGCTCCCCAGCTCAAGAGGGACAAGGAATTGCTGGAGAGGGTGCAGCATAGGGCTACTAAGATGATTAGGGGACTGGAACACCTCTCCTATGAAGATAGACTAAGGGAATTAGGTCTCTTTAGCCTGGAAAAGAGGCGTCTGAGGGGGGACCTAATTAACACTTCTAAATACTTGAAGGGTGGGTGTCAGGAGGATGGGGCCAGGCTCTTTTCAGTGGTGCCCAGTGATAGGACAAGGGGTAATGGGCACAAACTTGAGCATAGGAAGTTCCACCTAAACATGAGGAGGAACTTCTTTCCCTTGAGGGTGGCAGAGCACTGGAACAGGCTGCCCAGGGAGGTGGTGGAGTCTCCGTCTCTGGAGACATTCAAAACCCGCCTGGACGCGTTCCTGTGTAACCTGCTCTAGGGTGGCCCTGCTCTGGCAGGGGGGTTGGACTAGATGATCTACTAAGGTCCCTTCCAACCCTATGATTCTATGATTCTATGAACTGCATAGAGCTGAAATCTGTATCTGATACCCACGTAGTCCCATTTAACAGCTGGACTCTGCTGTTTCCCTTTCAGGCTTGATCCTACAAATCTCTCCGTATACATACCACTGTTCCTTGCCCCTTCTTTCGATCACTAGTAAGTCACATATTGCATTTTGGCTTTTGTAACAGACAATAGTTAGCAAGATCTTTACATTCTAGATAAAAAAATAAATCTGTTTCATGTGTTTATCTCAGGAAATACTTAAATGTTGTTTCATGTAAAAGGAACAAGAAGTCTATATCTCTAGAAGATGAAAGTAAATTTAGAATTATACCAGATATGGGAATTACCATTAGTTAGAAAATGTGTTTCAGCAGTGTATACAAGAAATATAAATCCCTTCTAAAATCTGAGCAAGATCTACATTGCAGGCAGAAATTACCAGTATCATTCTGACACACATAGTGCATAAACTTAATCTCCTCAGTCAAAAGATCCACGATATTGTCATTACCAAAATATTTGCTCGCCGTACCCTGAGAGCTATATAGCCCCATGTTTTTGGCTCTTTTATCTCTGACAGCACTAAGAGACAGCAATACATAGAAGAAGATGAAGTCAGAAGTGATATCTTAAACAGGGACAAAACAGCAGCACTCAAAAATAGAATGCTTCTGCGTGTAGTTCCACAATCATGGTCAAGAATGCAAAGTGTTTCTTAAAAAGCAAAACAAAAAAGACCCACAACACCAAAAACCCACCACGAATAAAAGCCATGAAGAATAAAATGCTGGTGATTCTAGGACAGGATGCTGAAAAACACTGAGGTATATGAGTTATCCTGGGAAGATTATAGCTATATAACAAAGTATAACTATATAACGAAGTAAAAGTGCTCTCTCAGGAATGGCTCAATTCTATTAAAGGAAAATGGCAATACTTGGATTATTTAATCTCAAAACAGCAAGAATTAGAGCTAGGTCAAATGTTCATGATATACAGATGACAAAAGAACTCACTAAAAAATTAATCTTCACAAAAAAAAGCTCATCAAACCCTGACAACACTTTGGGAGATACAGCAAGATGATTTGGTTTTAGTATAGAACTACATCTATTAGTAAATAAAGTATATTTTAACAATTCCAACAAAGCATTTGGTGTTTACTGAGAATTTAACCTGTTGAAAGAAAACTTCAAAAGCCAACTTCTCTGAAGTCTTGACATACAACAATATAGAAAAAATTGCAGAACTAAAACTGAATGCTTTTGATTGCGTTGCTCTTAATATCCAGAAAAAAAGTTGTTTGCACCTCTTGCCATTGCATTCCCTAGAGAAATACAGGAGGCAGTATATAAACTAATGTAACAATCAAATCAGAGAAGCATCAACAAACTAATTCACTACAAGCTGAGTAGACTAACATGACTGTGATAAATTCCTACCCTTTTTTTTAGATTATTCACATTTTGTTGGCATTCACACATTTCCTTACTTCCTCTCTCTATTCTCATTTCCATTTCCATCCTCCACAGAAAAATAAATGAAGTAGTAGAATCTGCTGGACTCCTTGTTTATATGAGAAATGGGATGGGAGTCTCCCAAGAATGACACCAAGTGGGAAAAAAGGAAAATCAAGAGTGATCAAATGCTAATCACTTCTCTTAAAAATACTGATCTACTGGTTAACGACTCATTGAATTTCTCAAAATGTACTTACTGCCAGGGACCTAAGGGATCTTGGATCAAACAGAAGCTTTTCACCAAGAGGGAGGTGTTGACTTTCAATGTGTAGCTCCCTTATTTCTTCTAATTTATCCAAACCCTCTACTACAGTGATGCAGTTGCCCCCCAGATACCTGCAGAATAGTACACAAAATAGATTTAATATCCTTTGAAAGCAAAAGCTAATGCAAGGCCTCAATATCTTAAAAAAATTAAATATTTTAAGTATTATTGAATAATACTTAGAAATCATAATAGAAAAAGTAAATAAACTATCATGCGAGTAGAACATACAGCTAACAGACCCAAGCGGTTTTTAGGGTTTTTATAGATTGCTACTATTATTAAATGGCTGAAAACAGAAAATAATTTAAATGAAGATAAATATGTTAAGATGATATGTCATCACTTTACTTATATCATAGAAAATTTTGTTGAAAAAAATCATAAGGAATTACTTTTATTCGAAAAGCAACATTTAAGATATGAAAGGACATTACTGTCTACATAATTTTCTAATAATTAATCTTTTACTATTAAAATAAATACATGACTTTCAACTTACAGTTTTTCAAGGTTTTTCAGTGATGAGAGATTTTCTATACATGTAATACAATTGTTCTGAAGGTAAAGGTGTGTTATATTTGAAGCAAAGTCCAAGTTCTGGATTTGACTGATTTGGTTATCATATAAATACAGAACTCTAAGATTTTTACACAAAGAGATGTCACCCTGAAATAAAAAATAATAAATAAATGCTACATAGAGTTCACTCACTGCCTGCTTCTGGAAGCTGTTGATTTTTTTTATATTTAAGTTGTGCTGCTCGATTTATACATTTTCATCTTTAACAAACGCTTTTAACAACTATTTTTCATAGAAAAACTGATGGTCAGCAATCATCTCCTGCATAGATTTAAGACTGAAATCTATCATTACTGTTCTGCCATGCAGAAGCTGAGGACTACAGCGATTAATCAGCAGGTACATCACATCCCGTGTGACTCAGAATCATAGAATTGTTTTGTTTGGAAGAGACCTTTAAGATCATCAGGTCAAACCATTAACCTAGAACTGCCAAGTCCACCACTAAACCATGCCCCTCAGTACCACATCTACACACCTTTTAAATACATCCAGGGATGGCAACTCAACCACTTCCCTGGGCAGCCTCTTCCAATGCTTGGTAATCCTTTCCTTGATAATATTCAATCTGAACCTTCCCTGACACAACTTGACGCTGTTTCCTCTTGTCCTAGGGGCTATTACTTGGGAGAAGAGACCAACTGCCACCTTGCTACAACCTCCTTTCAGATAGCTGTAGAGAACGATAAGGTCTCCCCTCAGCCTCCTTATCTCCAGGCTAAACAATCCCAGCTCCCTCAGCCTCTCCTCATAAGATTGTTCTCCAGTCCCTCACCAGCTTCGTTGCCCTTCTCTGGGCCTGCTCCAGCACCTCAGTGTCTTTTTTGTAGTGAGGGACCCAAAACTGAACACACTATTCAAGGTGGGTCCTCACCAGTGCTGAGTATAAAGGGACAATCACTTCCCAGTCCTGCTGGCCACGCTTTCTGATACAAGACAGAATGCTGTTGGCCTTTTTGGCCACCTGGGCACACTGCTGGCTCATATTCAGCTGGCTGTTGACAGCTTTCCAGTCACTCTTCCCCAAGCCTGTAGGGCTGCGTGGGGTTGTTGTGAACCAAGTACAGGACCCAGCACTTGGCCTTGTTGAACCTCATACCATTGGCCTCAGCCCATTGATCCAACCTCTCCAGATCCCTCTCAACACTCCCACTCAACTTGGTGGTGTCTGCAAATTTACTGAGGGTGCACTCAATCCCTTCGTCCAGATCACTGATAAAGATATTAAAGAGAAACAGCCCCTGTACTGAGCCCTGGGGAACACCATTTGTGACTGGTCGCCAACTGGCCATTCACCACAACTCTTCATTCCATTCCCTGCCTTCATCAGGTGGATTTCTGAAAAGCACAGTCATTAGGGTAGTTCTTTCCATCAAACTTCAGTGATGCAATGGAAAAGAGTAATTGGCAAAGAAATACTGATTTATACAAAAACTTGCACTTCAGTGTATTTTAATACACTTTTGAGCCTAAGTTCCACTCAGATGTCAAGTTTCTTTGAATGTATTCCTCTTAAATATCTAAGACGTGACATGTTCTAATAAGGGTTTCTGTAAAACTTCTCTGCGGCATTTGATGAACAAGTCCTAATCAAATGGACCAATCAAATTAGTAACTTGCTGTGAACGTTCCTAGCAGTGGGCTGAATAAACCCATTTGATTGCATGGATCTGTTCATACAGAATAAGCTATTTAATCTTTTTGACTGAAATCAGACTTTTAAAGCAGAAATCCACCATACACAAGAATTCAATTTTTTAGGGCTCAGCAATTTCAAAATGTGCTCTTTTATCTGGAGCGGATTTGAATTAGCTCAGGACTTACTGAAAACTGTATGTATTTCCTATCATTAAACTCAAAGGAAGGAGGACTGGGTTAAGTTTGCAGGTTTAGTCTTTGAAAATGAAAAGGTCATGGATTATTTTTTAAATGAATAAGCCCCAGGGAGCAATTTAAAAAAAAAATGTAGATTTTAACCTGACTAATTTGAAAAAGCCACTATACCAGTCCAAATTTGTTAACCTCACTTGGCTTGTATCCTGTTCCTGAACTCCCTTTTCCTTTCTCAGATTTCCTCTGAAATCTAAGGAATAAATCACAGATAGATTGAAAAGATTGTGCAGCGAATTAACAACTCTTTGTAAAATTCCCAAGACTAGAAAAAATATGGCATTAACAAGAATAAAATTAGTGTTGCACTTAATGGTATGCAATGTCATTACTACTTCCTTTAAAAAAAATTCTGATCTGCAAAATTATTCATTCCTTACACTTCTTCTGTTACACAGTTTGCATTTTTATAAAGGCAACCATCAATAAATACAAGTCTTTAAATAAAAAAGCAAACTGTTGCCGAAAATATGAGCTTTGTTAACCTCAGACCTAAAGTCTCCAAGATCACTATAGCTAGATTTCAACAGGGCTGGAGCAGTGCTGTCAAAGCCCAACATCTACTGATTCAATGGCAACAGACTGACTATATTCTATAGGAAAAGTGTCAGGTCTAAATGATTAATTTGCAATAATCTCTTTCTTAAGTGGCTAAAAAGGTAAGCAAGTGGAGTTATCATTTCCATTCTGGTGACTTCTTGAAAGCTCCCCTACAATGTAGCAACTGTACAAAATAATCAAAATAGCAAATTGTTGGGTTTGGCTTTTTTTTCTAGAACTGCAGATTTCTATAATAGTTCTGTGAAATACTACAAAAAATACTTTGCTTTAACACTTAGTTTATCTTTCTTTGTAATTGCTTACATGGATTTTCTATATTAATTAATTAATGGCAAAAATAGTTAGTGTCCTGATAATATCCTTCTTGTCTGCCATATAAAGAAACAAGTGTCAGGATGATAGTAAGAAATGCTCCAGACTGTTGGAGTTACAGTCACCCGCTTTGATGTTTTATATGAAAATTACAGATGAACAACTATTTTCACATTTCAAATGCGCACACATTTAAAATCCATTTAAACACGTTTACATACAAGCAGTGTTCCACACAATAGCAGCAGTGAATGCCAAAGCATGTTTCTAAACATATGTATTATTAAGGCTTAATTGCAAGTCAATATAAATGTTAAAACGTAATATAGCTGTTATAAAATAGAAAGCTGGCTTGCTTTCTTTGTTTCCCCAATGACAAACAACTCTTCGTAACAGTAGCTACAAAACACTTCAGTAGACAGGTTAAAAGGAATAAAGAAAAATAAATCTTACAATTGCATCTATATTTTTATCTGATAAATTTAGATGAGTTATTTTTTGCAGATACTGTCCAAATTCCTCTTCATTGCGATTCTTGTGACTGACGCTTTTAGCAACTAGGTCCACTGTTAGTCGAACCATAATTCTGTAATAGGCCAAACTGCTTTTTTTAATAGTGTATTCCACATGCTCTTGCAATTAGTTTTATAAAATGCCTTAAAAACAAAAAGGAAAATGTTATACTACTTGTAATCCAGATCTTCAACAAAGCTTACATGTATGCTTCAAATATGATGTTTCCCCACAAATTCCCTTTTTGCTTACAGTGACACATTTATGTATAGTCTTTGCTGCTTATAAAAAACTACTCCTTTGGTGCTCTTATTTTTTCAGACTTTTAAAGTATTAAATAAGATTTAAAATACATTGTTACATGCGATTTGTTGATTCAGTGTGCTTAAGAAAATTGTACCCTAGTCTTTGTCTTCTTCAAATAGAAGTATGCGCACAATTGTCCACGGCAGAAGCAATTCTCACACATCATAACTAATTAATGGCAGCTCATAACCTAATTATTAGTTAGAAAATACATCACTATAGTGGGTTTTACAGGCTGTGAGAAGTGGTATACAGCTACAGTACTCTTCAGATATCCGCACAGCCCTTTTGCCATGCACACATCTGCACGCAGTGAAAAAACCCAGTTTTTCCCACTGAGGCATACTGCAGAGGCCTTCAAAACAATACTAACTTTTTAAAAAAAATTTTGGACATTGTTACAATGAGCTTATAAACAGGGGAATGGAGGGGAGAGAGGAAGGCAAGACACATATTTCGCACTGGATGTGTGAACAGTCTGGGGATAAAAATACCCTAACAAAAGTAACTTAACAACTGCTTTTTTAGCCAACACATAATACGATGTACCTTATGCATTTTAGCCAATAGTGCCATATCCGTGTATCGAAATGACTGAGGAGACAGCAAAAAGCACCCCAATACTAAAACTCACGCAGCCACATAAACCACGGCATGGAGAATCCTCCTCGCCAGCGCTACATTTATCAGAAAATGAGGAAAAGTAAAAATTGAAACTGTGAAGGCAGCAGAAACTACCTCACTACTGAGCAGGGCTGAAGCTCAGGGGCTTCCCCCTTGTCCCATTTGTTTTGGGGTTTGCTTTTTTGTTTTCCCCGAAAAAAAAAGGTGGGTGGAGAGGTAAAGCTGAAAGGACATTGGGTTTTTTATTGAGAAGTATGTTTGCTTTTTTTTTTAAACAAAAACACCTTTCTGAGCCCTTTCTTAGACCTTCTGTCAAAACAAGGATTAGCAGCGGCGGAAGAGTCCGGCTGCCACCGCGGGGGCTCTGTGTGAGCTCTCTCGGTCCCGCAGCCCCTTCAGCCGCCTCATTTCACGCTGTCGCCAACGTCCCATGTCGTCGTCCCCCGCTTCCCGCCCCACCCCGCGGCTGACCACGACAGAAGCCGGCCGCCACCCAGCACAACCTCTGGGAAGGCTGCGCCGGTGTCCCTGCCCGTCAGCCCAGCGGGACAGGACCGGCTCCCAGCTCCGTCCCGGCAGGAACCCTCCCGGCCCCGCTCCCCCCTCCCCTGCGGGCCGCGCCAGCCGCACGGCGGGCGGAGG
>VXBO01004248.1:37602-102625 GCA_013400135.1 Rhinoptilus africanus
GCGCAACGCTGCCTTCCCAGCCAATCAGCGTTGAGGAGGCGGGGGGGGGGGCGGGGACTGCGCCTGCGCAGTGGCGGGCGGGCGGGCGGCGGCCTGGGGCGGCCTGTGGGGCCGGGGCTGCTGGGCCCCGCCGGTGGCGGTGCTGCTCTGGCCAGACCCCTTCTCTGCCCCCAGGGGTGAGGGACATGGGCCTGGCTACGCCTCTGAGGCGAAAAGAGTGTTGCTGTGCCACAGGTATGTCCTGCGGCCTGGGCTAGCTGGGGCCTGTCAGCCCACCTCGGGAGTCTGGAGAAGAGGAAGCCGCAACAGGGGAATTTCCCGGTAGGAAGCTGTGAAACCTGCTGATGCAAACGGACTTTGAACAACATCTCCCCCAGGGAGAGCTCGTTGCCTTATTAATGTCTTAATAATGCTACGTGGTTTTCAATTTTGTTTACCGGCAGGTTTTCCATCTGTTGTTACCCCTACTTTCTGCACGCCAGGTGTTTTGTGAGCATGAATTACTGGCAAACCCAAAATTACGAGGGACATTTCCCCCATGCTTGAATTGGAAGGGTTAATATTTTAATAAATTGATACTGTTTTTAAATGGATATATTAATGGATGTTGTATTTAACAGCAATATTTTATTTTGAAAGGTTAGCACATGTTTAATAAATTTTTCCTATGATGAAACATTATTCCAATTTAGGGTTGTTTGGGGTTTTTTTAGTTGAGTATGATATCAACCTTTTTGTTTCCTTTTAAAATGAATTAATTAATTGCTGATGACACAGAAGTGGAAGGAGTGGCTGATAGACCAGAGGGTCATGCTGCCACCCAGAGAGACCTCAACAGGCTGGAGAAATGGGCTGACAGGAGCCTGAAGAAGTTCAACAAGGGGAAGTATGAGGTCCTGCCCCTGGGGAGGAGCAACCCCAGGCACCAGCGCAGGCTGGGGGCCACCAGGCTGGAAAGAAGCTCTGCAGAAAAGGACACGGGGGTCCCGGTGGACACCAAATTGAACACGAGCCAAGAATGTGTCCTTGCTGCAAAAAAAGCAAATGGTATCCTGAGCTGCATTGGAGGAGTTGCCGAAAGAGGTGATCCTGCCTCTTCATTCAGCGCTGGTGAGGCCACAGCTGGAGTGCTGTCTCCAGGTCTGGGCTCTCCAGCACAAGAGAGACATGGGCATACCAGAGAGAGTTCAGCTAAGGGCCATTAAGATGCTGAAGGTACTGGAACGTCTCTCCTAGGAGGAAAGGCTGAGAGAGCTGGGCCTGTTCAGCCTGGAGAAGAGAAGGCTCAGCGAGATCTCATCACTGTGTACAAATACCTGAAGGGAGGTGCAAAGAGGACAGAGCCAGGCTCTTTTCAGTGGTGCCCAGTGACAGGACCAGAGGCAATGGGAACAAACTGAAACATGGCAGGTTCCCTCTGAACATCAGGAAACACTCTTCTACTGTGAGGTTGACCAAGCACTGGCACAGGTTGCCCAAAGAGGTTGTGAATTCTCCATCCTTGGAGATATTCAAAAGTCTCCTGGACACAGGCAACCAGTTCTGTGACCTCCAAAGGTCCCTTCCTACCTCGGCCATTCTGTGATTCTATCAATTTAGCATATGAATAAACTCACTGAAGTCAATAAAACTTCATACATGTTCTGTGCTCGCTGTGTTGGAACACACAAAGTGCATCAGCTGGTCAGTGACAAAATATCTTGCTTCCAATGAAACCAAGGTTAGAACTTGATTTCTCTTATAGGAAAAATGACAAAAAATGTTCTTACAAGCACGTTCCACTTTGATCTTTGTTAGAAATGCAGGCAAGGTATAGAGAGTCCCATCCTTCCAACCTCAAATTGCCTATATCCTTCTCTCTGAGGATACAAAAGACCATATGATGTCCTTATTTCTGTGGTGGAATCCAAACTGAGCATGCCCTGCAGCTGCTTGTTCTGGGAAATGTTTCTGTAAAAGAAGTATGTTAATATTCTCAAAGTTAATTTTGGACTTAGTTTGTTCTCCCTCATGGCTGTAGATTTTGCAGGTGTCTAGGGCTGTCTGTTAGTAATCTGATTTAAAGGCAGAAAAAGCTATGAGAAGTTTCAGAGAGAGTATTTATTCATTAAGAGTTGAAATAGGATTCTCATCTGGTGGCACAGAGTATTAAACAATCATCTGTGTACTCTCCGGGATGGCAGTAATTTGGCCAAGTACAAAAAGTCCTTGTCTTCAAAAAAGCTTTTGGAAATACCTGTGTAAAATCATTGATGGCTATATTTCTTACCGTTCCAGATTGGAACATGGAATTGGAATTTACTTCTAAGGACATAAAACACCTTCAGAGCCTCCCTTGCATAAGCACTACCATGCATTTTGTATAGAGCTATTTCTGCGTGTATGGATTCTATATGTGGGGTGTGTCATATAATGAGTAAGAAAGATACCCTTAGAAGACAAATATCACACTTATTATTAAATTCAGGCCTAACAGTTTCTGACAAACTTTATCAAGTTCTTGGACTCATTCTGTTGCATGACAACTACTTGACAACACCTCCTGATTCTTGATTTCACTTGAGCAGGATCTCATGCATGCATGAGGAACAGATTATGCATTCAACAATTAGCATTCAAAATGAAGCTACTTTTCCTTTCCCGCGCTGGAGAAGCCCTGGACTGGAGTTCTTTCCCTGCGGTGCCGCCTTCTCCTCGCTGACCACGCACAGTTCATGGCTCCTGCTACTGCTGCTTCACCGGTTATACCCCATCGCTTCCTCAGTGACTGGATTAACATTTTTGCTTGTACAGACTGCTGATACCAACAAAACTGTGCAGGCCCAAGCGAAACTGGAGCTGAGACAGAAAACCACTAACATGATGAAAAGGAGAGAGCTAACAGGCTGACTGTTACAAAAGTTCCTAAAATTACTTCTGCAAAGACAGCTAAAACCATGTTAAAATGTGTTCAATACAAGACAAGGCTTGAAGTCCTATATGGATAATTATTATAAAACTTTAAGGTCTGTTATTAGTACAAAACTGTTATCATCATTAACATTATTGGCAGATGCCAAAAAGTGAAATAGCCTTTCTGCACCTCCCAGCATTAAAATCTGTTAGAGCCTGGAAGTGAAGTTATTGGAAAACTATCTCTTTGTTAGGACAAACATTTTATCTTTATAGTGTTCATAATATTTTTTTAATTAACATTGCATCTTCCCTCCAGCAGAGACCACAATGTTGATTTGGGAAATGCAAGATCCTGTCTCCAAAAATGAGTGCTAAGAAATAATTCAAAATGCACTTTTAACAGTTTTCACCATAGAGAAAATGACAGCTTTACAAATATTGTAATGAAGTTTGGCAGACGAACCAAGAAGAGAAAGTAAAAATTATTATATGCTGTTATTATTCAGAAACAGTCAGAAGATATACTGGTGTCCCTGAATTCTGTTGTCAAACACTGTATAGAGAGCAAATCCAAGTATTCACACAGTCATTCTAGTCATTCTTCCTTGTTCTTAATTAGATGCAAGATGTTATTTACATGTTATTTGTCCCTGTCTGATGTTTTACATAAGTATTTGTGTTAAACCATTTTTTGCCACTTCCACAATTTTACCTAGTTCTCATAAGAAGAATTTTTAAAATGGAAAAGGAAGATGTTCCACAAAAGCTTGGTATAACGAGGAGCTAGTTTGGAGTTTGTATCAGGATGTAGAACACACACGTCTCGTTTCAAGTTGGAAGAATATCTGCCGGTTTAGTACCTCTAGGTTTCTCCAGTTGTATTGCCAGCTTTGTGGAACTCAGACTGAAAACGCCTCCCTTAGAAACAGATTAAAACTGTAAACTTAATTCTAACCTCAAATGATAAGGCAAGTGAATGCAACTCCTTGTCAGCTGGAGAAGAAAGCTCAGATGGTTGTAATTACTTAAGAGTTCATGCTATTACATGCAGGCACATAAATTAATTTCCTTTTATAATAAAGTAATGCCACTGCAGTTATTCGCAAGCCCTGAGGTAATTGGGTCTAAAACAAACAGAAATTCACACAGGAAATAATGGACAAATTACATAGGAGTGGAATGCATGTTTCAACTGAAAATGAAGAGTTCCTAAACCAATATATTTGTAATCCTCTCAAAGGGCTTAAGCATTTCCTATCTGCAATGATCTAAACAGACAAACTACGCAAAACAGAGTGAACGCTCTTTGCTAACAGCATTATCAAGAATTGCTATTTAAGGTGGTAACATCTGACAAACTGGAGATGTAGCGATGACCTTCAGTGCATAAAACGGGTAATACATATCCTTTTCTGTCTGTATTTTTGAAAGGCTAATGATCGGTCTTCTTTCATAGAGGAAAACAGACACAAGCCCTGGCAAAAATGCCTTGCTAAAGTTTATGCACTCCTGATTTGTGAAAAGTCAGGAAGAAACCCCAGTTCTCCTGGGATGCAGTCCTATGACCTATCCACTGGACCATGCTACTTCCCAGAATACTGTAGTTCTCAGAAAGCCCTGTATGAAGCCATTTTTCATAATTAAAAACAAACCAAATGTCACAGCAAATATTTCATATGTTAGAAGTTTCATCTGAGGGTCAAAATTAACTTTCCTAAATTACATATTTCCTCGTGGATATTATTCCTGGGCTCTGAAAAGTAAAACTACAGCTCATAAAAAATACACCCCAAGGAACAAGATACTTCATTAATTCCTTAAAGGTTTAGCATAATTGTTTTTAACTCCAGAAAAATCCTTCAACTAACTGGAGACTCTCTGATGTCAGTTCTCCAAGGCTTGACACAAGAAAAAAATCCTATGTGTGTGCAATTAATCTTATGTATTATCACTCCCTATTTTAATCATTTTCACCTCTTAGGGACTTGCACCCATAAAATGATGGTAGCTCATTTCTTTATCATTTAGATTTTGTCTGGTTTTGTACTTTTGAAAGTATTTGTTTTTATCATTTTATCTTAACCTAGTTTATGGTATGATATACAAAATCTTTTGTATTGAGATTTCAAATTAAATATTGCATATAAACAAATTATGTTAATTATATGTTAGTAGCATAATCAGAGTCCAATTCTGATTTGGACTTTTTGGGGCACAGCAATAAAACCAGATAAAATAAACAGTATGCTTATCTAAGAGAAGGTAACATACCAAACTTATTTTAAAATGCTGACCTAAAATAAAAAAAAAAATCTCCCAAATTTAAGGAAGGGGAGAAAAGAAGTAGGATAACTCATGTTTAATCATATTTAGTATATTTTTAAGCTTAGAAACAAAGTAGTAAGATGTCAGAAATCAGCTTCACACCGTGGATTCTTGCATTTTTAATCATTGACATTAAATAATTGGCTGGCATTACATTTCATCACAAATGGAGGAGTGCTATAGAAACACTGTACGCCTCAGGGCAACGTACCAGGCTGTGCAGGAGAGACACAAGTTCACGGCAGCCTTATACCTTCTAGAGCTACTACATCCGCAGGAATGGCCTGCTGCACCAAAATGTCATGAAAACACAAGACAGGTTAATGTAAAAACAAAATAGCCAAAACCAGATGCAGTCAAAGCTTTATAAAGGCACAACTGATAGAAATGCAAGAAAATTACGCTTCATTTACTAAATAGCACATTTTAAAGAGATCAGATTCTATTTAATCTAAGTTCGTGTGCACAAGCGGCCACCAAAGGCAAGGAAAACAAGAGTCCCTTGTAAAATAGGGTCTGAACAGAGACACTGAGGTAAGGGGAGTTTTCCAGGGAATATCCAAGATAAATGGTGAACAGAGCCGTTGCAGCCAGCTCACAGCTGCCTGTTATTCCAGTACTAGAACCAAAGATAATTTATGAAAAGCTCAAGGAATTTCTTCTAGCCTGGCCTGAATGTGAGGTAGGGGATCACTGAAGAACTTGTGACGCTCCTTAAAAGCAAAAGATTAAGGCCAGCCTTTTTATTAGCTTTTCCTAAAGCAAAAATATTTCTTGACTTCAGTGAGGTTGTTCGTACAAGGAATGCCTGTAAGAGTAAAGATTACAGAATTTGTAACAAAATCCAGATACTGTTGGCAAATGGTGGCAGAGAGAGTTTTGGGGACGGAAAGATTTTCTAATGTTTGGCTTTCTTCAGCCTATCGAGATTATTGCTCAAAACTCCCCGTTACGGCTAATCCTTCAGAAAGGCTTGGTCTCCAGCAGACATCTAACGTAAGAGATCTAGGGAAACGCTTAACATCCAGTAACTCCCATTGTCCCGCTGAGCAAGTGCCAAGTTTTTGAAGACCGGGCTGCTTGGTGGTACAAAAGGGGGCTGCTGGATGCAGAATTAATTAGAAAAAAAATATTGGCCCTAATAGCCTGATCATCTAATTTAGCTTTTAAACGCTATCCACAACCATTGCTAAAGTAAATATGACCACCGTGAAGATGTTACATTTTACGGATTAGATAAAAATACATCTACTGAGTAGGTAATCTGATTTTTTAGGTGGGACTTTAAAGCAAAATTTCACTACCTTAAATGCCTTAGCTACGTATAAAATCTAAGCAATAGAAGTATTCTTGCTTTATATGACCAGACACATCAGATATACCATGTAGATATTAATTTGAATTGTTTCTGTTGCCGTTAGTTAGTTTTAGAATAATCCAGGAATACACCTTTGCAAGTTTCTGAAGTGCTTATTTTCAGGTGTTTTTTTTTTCATATATATATGGTAGCTAGGTACAGTGCAGACAAATGCAAGATAAATGAATAATTGTGCATGCGTGAGGCCCACATCTGCACCTTGTCATCCCTGCACTAGGCCTGAAGCCATCTCCTCCTCCAGCGTATGGCCTTTAGAGAGCAAAACATTCTTCCCTACAATCCCTGCAATTCAGTGTTTGTCCTCCAACCTGTTGTGTTTATTTTCAAAAGTTTCTCCTACAGCTGAGTTACTATTCTCTGTGCAGTATTCTGGATATTCACAATGTGAAACAACAGCTAGACATTGTACTGAATTATAAAGACAACCCAAGCTTGAATTTTGTTACAGACAGCACAATTATTTTGCATTTGACTTTACTATCCAAAAGCACGGCAATACATTATAAAACACAGTCAGTGTCATTGGGGTAAACTCCTCTCTGAAATGAGCATGTCAATCAGTGAAACCCCAAAGGGTTAAAGATAATTAAGTATCTCGAAGTTTTCAGCTGGTAACTTAGCTCTTCTGAGTAGTCCAATGGTGATGGCGAGGAACTCCAAAACTATCTCACAAAACTGAGTCAGCAAAAATGTGGCAGAGGAGGTTTGATGTAGATAAATCTGCCTTGGGAGAATCGGAACCATGCCCACGCAACGCTTTCCGGAGTTGTACCTTCCAAATCAAACTTAAGCAGTTTCTAAGATTTTGAAATCATCATCTTGAGGCGCAGCAGCAACCAAATAAGCCAACGAAAGACTTGGTGTCAGCAGGAAGGGTACTGAGAACAAGGGAGGACTATTTGGTCCCCCTGTAAAACTGTGGTGCACTCGAATCTTGAGTACGGTGCAGTTCTGGGCTCTGCGTGTCAAGTACAAAGCAGGATGAGACGTGGTACAGGGGGCAACTAAAGGCATCAAGCGGGTAAAGTGGCAGCTTTGTGCAGAAAATAATTGCTAAATAAAAAGTGGGTGCAAATGTGGAAGAACGAATTCATGTATTTGTAGATATACAACATGTTCTATTCTCCAGAATACCTTTATTCCTAGTATTTTTAAAGTCTCAAAACTATTTGGTAGAATTAAGGTGTACTTTCTATCCCTTAATGATTCTCCATTGTTTAGGATACCCTTGTACAGGTGTAATGACACATATACGTGTGTGTGTGTATGTATTGGATGACTTCTTTGTGGTAACCACCTTCAATGCATGGAATTCTGATCTCAGTTAAGGCAGAATTTGGAATAACGCTAGCATTAAAAATGTCTGATCAAAGACAAGGGCGTTCTTATTTTGGCTCCTGAACACTGCAGAAAGGGTGCCATACAGGCCACAGGTACAGCCACACTACATGTATGATTTTAAATTGAGTTATAACGCTATATGCTCAGCAAGTAGCAACACACGTAACTCAACTGACAACTGTTTACATCAGAATTGGAGCATCAGCATTCATACTGCTGTAATTTATAAAACAACGTGGTAATTTAAAGCCAACCGTGACTAAAACCATTCAGTCTGAGCCTACGTGCATGAAATTTCAGCTCATTGCTGTCACAAATGATGACACTTTAAATATGCTAAATAGACTAATATGAGATTGAACTATTATATTTCAGATAAATACTAAACTTTTTGGATCATGTTATGCAAGGAGAATTCTATAAAGTGGCAACATAGGTTATATTTCCTAATAGGCATGTAAACACATGTTGAGTGTGACAATGGCTGCGTGCTAAAATTTTGAAGTCTCACAAACACCCATGGAAGAAAATAAGTAGAAGTCACTGGCCAGGGACACTTGCTGGGTCTTCCTTGAACTTAAAAGGTACTGCTGCGGGTTTATGTTCTGTGCTTGCTTGTACAGAAGTCTATTGCTGCCACTTCCAAGAAAATTAATAGCTTTAAACATTAATATATCACGGCTTTCTTCTCCTGCCTCCCCACTGCCATGCTGGAAGAAGCATAAAATTGTTCTATCAAAATGCACATCTGGTAATTATCTCAACTTTACTAGCTCTGATTAAATATTTTTTTCCTATACTGTTGAATGCTGCTGCTTTAAAACACTTGATTAATTTCTGCTTCAGGGTATCTGCATTTCCCCGCTGAATGATAAGTTTCCATTGGATAACTTGCATCTTAGCTTCAAATACACTGGAATCCATTTGGATGAAAAGCCCCACATGAGTAATAGCTACTAAAATTTCCAGACCAAAACAAAAACAAAACCCACATCAAGGCAGAGTTGAAGTTGAAAAGGAATATCAGTTACTTAAGGTATAAGGCGTAATGGTATATTGTATAAAGCCTGTTGTAAGTTATCCCATAAGTAAACATTCCAAAAACCCCAGGAAACCCAGGATTAAGGATAAAAACTTAAAAGAAATTCAAACATCTTGAATTATTGAAATGCGGTACGAAAGCCTCCAAAACAAACTTAGATCAGCCCCACAGCAGCCCCATGTTGTAGGCCAGCAATTATGATTAATGCATTTTAGTATCTGTGGCCCTAAATTAGCCTAATGTGTATTTCAGAGATGATAACTTTTCATTTTGTTCCTTTGCATGCAACAAGTTACTATGACAAGCAAGAGAAGGTGAGCAGGAGAAAAATAATAAGTAATAGTATAGAAACAAATTATTAGTTTCACTGCAGAGCTGGTCGTTACTTGACTACTGAGAAATATAAACTGTCCATCATTAAGTGTGAAGCTACAAGAAAAATACTGTTGGATCACGCATTGATGTTTCATCACTGGGAGTAGAAGCCATTTCTGGCTGGACCAGTAAAACTAAATTAGGAAAGGCTCCATTTGATTTAATAACTTGTTAAAAGATAAGCAAATGGTATTTCAATTCTTAAAATTAAACACAGAAATGAAAATCTGAGAAACAAACTTCTTATACTGCATAGGCTACCTCTCTAATCTAACTGAGTGGACAGAACTTCTCTATGGAATAAGAAGAAAAAGACTAAGAGGAGGTGAACGTTTGCCAAAAAATTCAAGCTCTGAAACACACACTCATTTTCAAAATTGTTTTATTGCAGCTGGATAATCGAGATAAATACCTAAGAGCAAAATCCAGTAAGTCACATTTATTTTACTTTTGGAACAATTCTCCAAACTGGTTGTGTTTTATGATAAAGAACAAAAAGTTGCACTACATTTCAGAACATTTTGTTCTTTAAAACTGGTCAGACAGGTGGGAAATATTAAAGTACTACAAATTAAATGAATAATTTTCCACTTCAGCTTCATTTCTCAAATTGAACAAGTCCAAGCGAAGGAAACCATGACTTTTTCTGCTTTGGAGATGCATATCAGCAGGTGATGCACTTCAAGCTATATTAATTTGATTAAAAAGTTTATCCTTAATAACCTGAGACATCAATCCATGTATAGCTTCTATGGTGGTCTTGCAGCTGAAAAACAAGCATAAATTCAACGTTGGCCAAACCCTGAACTGAACTGTCATTTTATTTGAAGATATTCAGCTGTTTTGGAAGTTCAGGGTGCCCATAACCCCATGAATCTTAACAACCATCCAGAAAGGGAAAAAAGTCACACACAGCAATTTAGACATTGTTGCCAATAGCTTTTTGTTACTTAAAAAGCAAACTGACCAGCACTACATACACAAAGACCAATTCCACAAAACTTCTTTGTCTGGCAATTTAGAACATCTTACATTAACCATAGCAAGTGAGCTCTGTGGTCATCTGAACCAAAAAAACCCAAAACAAAAAAAAAAAATCCCTGAGGGAATGGAGCTACCAGCTGTTATCAATACCTGAAGGCTCTCACTATTCTCTGCCTTATCTTCTTTGCCCAACCCCAGGCCAGTAGTGCACAGTAACCATAGCTCCTCTGAGAAACTACAGAGGACATTAAAGGATGAGTTTATAGAGCTAATCAGATATTAGTCAAAACATGTAACGTGTGCAAAACCCCTTAACAGCTGAGAGGATTCCTATTGATCCAAGTTTCCTCCTGCATGCCTGGCTTAGGGGGATGTAGTGTCTAACAAAAAAACCCATCTCAGAACAGAATATACAAATGTACCAACCCAGAAGGCATGGAGAACAGGGACAAATTACTACTAGATAGATAAAAGGAATCCTAGGCAAAGGAAGCACAGTTTAGCTAAAGCATACGTACTCTTAGAAAACAGCTCTTAGAGATGTCTATGTACAGTAACAGAAGACATATAGGCAAGTGTAAGCCCCTTCATGCAGTCTTACAAGATTGTTTTTCCTAAAACAGGTCTACCAAATCATCCTGTAGCGAACTTTGCAACCTTATTTCTTAAAAGTAATTTAGGTGCCACTCCATCAATTGTCCTGGTGTCTGCACAAGTATTCTACTATCTTTTGTTTCGGGAAAGATTATTAGTTGAAGAGAAACACACATCTGTAAAAGTGATACAGTCCATTTTGGGAACTACAGTAGCCTCTGTTACACAGGAAAGCAGAACTGATGACACTATCGCTGGGGAGACCTTAGAGCAGCTTTCCGGTATCTGAAGGGGGCCTGCAAGAAAGCTGGAGAGGGGCTGTTTACAAGAACATGTAGTGATAGGATGAGGAGTAATGGCTTCAACCTGGAAGAGGGTAGATTTAGGTATCAGGAAGAAATTTTTCACTCTGAGGGTGGTGAGACACTGGAACAGGTTTCCCAGAGAAGCTCTGGATGGCCCATCCCTGGAAGTGTTCAAGACCAGGCTGGATAGGGCTTTGAGCAGCCTGGTCTAGTGGGAGATGTACCTGCCCAGGGCAGGGGGTTGGATCTACATGATCTTTAAGGTCCCTTCCAACCTAAACAATTCTATGATTTAACAAGCAACAATCTCTTCCAGTCTTACAATTTATAAACTAATGATTACTAAATAAAAACAGAAAAGAAAAATCTCTAGAAATGCTGAAAGAAATAATATATACTCAGAGGAGTTATTTCTTTGAAGAACTGTAAGCATGTGAGAGTAAAGTGAAAATAAAATACAGCCAGTATTATGGAACTCCAAATAGGGATCAAAATCAAACCAAACTTGTCAGCAACTCCATCCTTCTCATGTCTTTAAAGCATCGCTATTAGAACTGTTTCACTACAGGAACTGGGAAGTATCATCTAAGCTGGCTGTTGTGAGTTAGGAACACACTGCAAATGTGCAACTAAAACAGTCTAAATGGGTACTAACTTCTACAAAGTAGCCCGCCCCCCCCTCAACTTGATCATGTTTGTTAGAAAACTCCTAAGAGCTGTTAACATTCCATAACATATGGAAATAAATGCACAGGAGACACTAGCACAACAGCAACTCCTATTGTATTTAGCAACGACCATATTGCATTTGCAGGTATTCCCCCACTGCTGTGGGACAAAAGCTTGTCCACCACAAGCCAATTTCTCTCTTTATTAAAGCAAAGCCTCTGTTCACCTGAGTCGTACTGCGCAACACGTAAATCAAGTAATTTATTTAAAAATCAGTCTCTTCACAACGAGGCCTCCTTTTTGTCTCTTGATTTTTTTATTTCTCATTAAACTCACTGCTCATCTGGTTATCTCAAAAATCAGTTCCTTAGTGAAGTTTATACCATGGCACATATCGCTAACATGAAGTGGAGTGGTGGTGGGAAGAGAATACAAGAAAACTGTTCTATGGATCAGGATAAAATCATAGAATTGGTGAGGTTGGAAGGGACCTTTAAGATCATCAAGTCCAACCATTAACCTACCCTGACAAAAACCCCTTCTAAACCGTGTCCCTAAGCACCTCATCTACCCTTTTCTTAAACACCTCCAGAGATGGTGAATCTACCACCTCCCTGGGCAGCCTATTCCAATGTTTAATAACCCTTTCAGTGTAAAAATATTTCCTGGTATCTAATCTAAACCTGCCCTGACATAACTTGAACCCGTTTCCTCTTGTCCTATCACTTGTCACCAGGGAGAAGAGCTCAGCCCCCATCTCTCAAAAACCTCCTTTCAGGTGATGAGGAAGAGGACCAGAAAACCTCCAAATCTACCCCCAAAAGTAGAACATCCCAGATTTTATTCAACTTCTGCAGTCTGTTCCAAGGCATTCTACAGCGTTGTTCCTTATTAAATGGAATTATATCTCGCTCAGAACACTCCTAAAATGCATGCAGGTTAGACCTGTGTTCTCCACTCATGGACCTGAGATCGTACTAGCATGTACAGTGCAGTACCTCTTGGTCTTCAGAGTCTGGAATTTGTCAAATACAATGTTCTTGGACAACCCAAGAATACTGTATGACTTGTTGGATACTAATAGCCTTTGTTAAAGATTTTACTTAGAAAAATAGTGACAATAACATTATATAGATAGCCTAAGCCCATGTATCGTTTTTAAGACTAAGGGGAGAGAGATGTATTAGCGAGAAGCAACTTTTGTATTTCAAAGCTCAAAAAAATAAAAGAGCTGATTACCAACAAACATATAAGGAACACTGCGGGAAAACACTACAATTTTGAAATTATGCTGTACACTCAGTTCACTTACTAATAATAGAAAGTATTTGCTATCAGACAGTGTAGCTAAATATAAAGGCCAGAATTTCTGTAATCTACTTCTTAAAACCAAAACCAAACTACAAAACAACAAAAAAATTTTTCCCTCATTTGTGGAGAACAGATGTATTAAGAAGTATGAAAAAATGGGAATTCTCGATTTTTAAGTGAGTGAAAGTATTACAAGAAGTGTAAACTAAACTTAGTGGGACTGTTAGCACTAGTTCTTAAAATCATGTTCTATATAATAATTATATTTACTGTTAAGTTTAAACCTGATTAATGACATAGAATGTGCTATTTTCTAGCAATGCTACCATTTGCATTTGACAGAAAACATCTTTTTTGGTTTGCCGTATACTGATGGAATTTAACAGACATTTTTTGTTTAATAAACTATAAACTACAGTTGAATTTATTCCAGAAACAGAGATTGAAAAGCCACTGTAGGTTTAATAAAGGCAAGATTTTCTTAAACTTTCAAAAATAACTGGGGATATTTGGAGTGTCTCATTCCTACCTAAAATCCAATCATTCTTATCTATAATCTTGGTAGGTTACAATTTAATTGGTAGGTTACAAATAAAGCCATGATAAAAGTTTAAAAACAAAATAACACTTTTCTACAGGGAAGAACACAAGAATGCATCATCTTACCTGTCTCTTGTTGCTTTTGCAAGTTTGTCTTCTGATTTCTTATCATGAGTCTCTAAACCCAGTATGAAACTGCCCCTTCCAAGCTGAGCTTCTGACTGTTCTAATTTTTCAGACAAATCAAAGACTTGGCCAGTGGTGTAGTCGGCATTCTTAAGAGAAAGAAGGCAATAAACATATTGAATTCTAAGCTATATGTTCAAGCATTTACATACAAAATAAACAGAATCTGAGAAGAGCCTTTAAGACTGTAGTACTGTATGTTTTAACTTATATATGCAATTGAAATGATACAGGACGTGAGTGGCACAATCGGTGGTTGAGAGAACAGAAGCTTAACGTCTGACAAATGCTCGGTACCTAAAGCCTGAAATGGGCACTCTTTATTACTTTCCATACCTTAAGTTATGAAACCAAGAAAGAGTAAGCAAACCTCTGCTGGTTTTGACCAAGAGAAAAGGTATAAAACTGGTTTTTGCAGAAGGAAGGTTTTGATGCTAAGCTGTTACACTGAAGGTCTACCTGCAGTATTTCTCTTGCAACCTTGTTTCAACAGATCTGTTAGTTGGGTTTTTTGGTTGGTGGTTTTTTTTAATTAAGTGCTCAGCTATTCAATACCGTTATTTTAGGGCATACTATTCATTACAGTGCTGTAAAGAGATAAAAGGTTAAAAAGTGTTTAAGACAAAATCTAAGCATATAGAGAACTCAGTAAAACTGAACACAAGTTAATCCCATCTTCTACTTTTAAAGAGCAGTTAAAAGGAACATTTCATTATTTATGATTAGGAAAACCTTTCTTTCTTGTTTAATCTGACAAATATATTCTTAATGTGGATCTATACCTAGCAGTGTCCCATTAAGCATTTTACAGTAGAGGCTGGCTTTTAGCACTAATGAATTAACATATGCACATAACAACATCCTATGGTACTTACGGTAAGCAAACTAGAAGAACTGAGAGTGTTCACCCAGTACTTGTTCCACAAAAGCTCAAGCAATTTACGATCCAAGGATGATTTAAAGTAGGAGACTTCTAAAGCATAATACCTTTGAAAAAACCCATGCAAACAAAATCAGTTTCCATCTAAATATGTCTTGTTTGGCTTTGACACACAAAGTACGTGCATGTCAAAAAATCCTTATCAATGGCAAATCTCTTCAAAAATTCAAAACACTAAGCAATAAAAATGTTACCCTCAGACTAAATTCTAACTCTAAAAGATCTTCCAGAAGTATTTCACATATCGCTTTACTACAGGTATACGTACGTAATCCCCACACATACTGCTGTGTTCCATTTAATGAGATTGCAAGGCTTTTTAAATCATTCTCTTAACAACTTCTTATGCAGTGCAATGATGCCCCGTTTCATGCTTAGGATCTGCAATACTGTAATAATTGTTACTTACAGATGACTGCAGTTTTGCATATATCACCTCTAATTCAATTAGGAATACTTGATAGCAGTAAACATTACATACAAATAATCTTGTGTTCTAACACATCCTATTCTGAAAGCCAGGCTTTAGTGGTGCTATTCAATTCACAAGAGATGATAAAGCAGATGGAAAGCTGGCCTATGCAAAGCCATTAGCGTAGGTAAATTACAGCAACATTGAAGAGCTATAGTAAACTTCCTTTTGATCGGGGAATTCTTGAGCAGGTTATCAATAATCCTGTTATCTCTTGATGTCTCTGGAAAGTTATTTTGCTTGGCATTTCTGTAAGAAATTCAATCTGAGATAACAATGCTTTAAAATCTACCAACGTGCTTTAATATTTCTGTGATAAAACAAATACCTTTATTTCACATAGGCTGAGAAAAATGAAGTACTAAGTCAGTTCTTCAAACTGGGATTCTTCAAAGGGATGTGTGGCAGATTCAAAATTAGAAATCCAAGGTTTTTTGAGGAATAGTGTAATAAACTTAAAAAGATTCAATGGAAGCAGTTACACATTGGGCATTGAACACCAATCAAAGGAGAAAAGTTTGACTAAGATTATCCAGACTGCTACTATGAAGGAATTTGGAGTCACTGGCATTCCAAACAGACCGGATCATTATGGATCTAGAGAAGGTCTTATGAGGAGCAGCTGACGGAACTCAGGTTGTTTAGTCTGGAGAAAAGAAGGCCGAGGGGAGACCTTATTGCTCTCTACAACTATCTGAAAGGAGGCTGTATTGAGGTAAGGGTTGGTCTTTTCTCACAAGCATCAATGATAGGACAAGAGGAAACAGCCTTGAGTTGCACCAGGGGAGATTTAGATTGGATATTAGGAAAAATTTCTTCACTGTAAGGGTTATCAAGCATTGGAACAGGCTGCACAGGGGAGTAGTTGAGTCACCATCCCTGGAAGTATTGAAAAGACCTGTAGATGTGGTGCTTAGGGACGTGGTTTAGTGGTGGACTTGGCAGTGTTACGTTTTCAGTTGGACTCAACAATCTTATAGGTCTTTCCCAACCTAAATGATTCTATGATCATCATTCAAGTTTCCTAAACTTCTAATTCTTAGTCAGACTACCCATACTACTGAGAGGACACCACGACTCCAGTCTTTCGTATTATCAGTAATTCAGTAACATGACAAATTTCCAGTTTCAATTCCCTCTCTGCCTAACTGGTGTTTCCTTCTAGGAAAGACTTGAAAATATTTTCTTGGTTTGGATGAAAAGAAATGGCTTATATAAGAAGCCAACTTCCTGAGACGGAGATCATAACAATAACTATTAAGCACTTCTAACTTCAATAAAACCATCAAACGAACTCTCCCAAACTGACCACTTCTAAAAAAGAAAGGATAAAATGTATCCTCCTTTCATGCTTAAATGCATGGATTTATGGCCAATGCCAGACTCATAAGGACAAGATTTTTGTGTAACTATTGCTATAACTTTTCCTCAAATTGGATAGGAAGACCAATTCCCATATGTTTTAATTTCTTCATCTCTTCAGGGTCAGACTTTGCATGCAACTATAATGTACTGAAGAACAGATGTGCATGCACCATAACCCTGAAAAAACTATGCAAGGGCCTACAGCACCGGTGTCAATGAGATCTTCAAGTTCTCTGTACACAGATGCTTAAGTTGTACTGCTTGTCAAATACCTGAAGGTAGAATTGAAACCAAGCCGCTATTGAAAGAAGCGGTCCCCCTCTCCTTAGCTGTTCTTCACAGACACTGTGTCTCCGATGTCTGTCTCTACTTTCCACCTCACCTTAGCTTAACCAGCAAGAACGTGTGCGCTGACACAAGTAGGACCAGATTAAGGGGACTGAAACGGCAGGACAAATGCCTCGCCAAATAAGTAAATGTAGGTATGAAGTGAGGAACATGTGGTTGGAGACAGAACAGTTAAAGAAAGAATGGTTAAAACTAAACTACCTTTTTAATTCATGGAAAGTAATCTAGCAGGAGAGAAAAAGCAGTAATCCTTCCTCTTGCTGATGTTATCCTCAAAGCAGCTGCACTTTCCAATCCTAACAAAGACAGAAACAATCTTAACAGTGATGGAAAAACTTCCCACCGATGCAGGCCAACGAGATGCACCACACATGCCACTACTGAAAAGAGCAGACAGATTAGTCTCCCTATCCCTGCCACTTAATCTACGTCTGATCCTTTCCTCCCTGCCCTAAGAAAGCACCGCTAATTAAAGGTGTTCAGGAATCAACTGTTACTTTTTCAAAAAAACAACAGTGCTAAAGCAACAAAGAACGTCAAGATTTGAAACACTCCAAGAAATGTACTTTTCTGTAATGAATCACTAACCTAAGGACAAAAATTGAGAACTTGTGCTACAGTTAGTAGTTTTTGTTACTTACTGTTTACAATGTACACCGAAGTCTTCTATTTTATTAAGCGGAATAGTCTGGTACTCAGAGGGACCTTCATCTGGAGGTTTATAGCCCTAAAAAATGAACAAAGGGCAAAGATGACACAGTAATTTTGGGACTTTTTAAAATGCCTAAACTTCTTGAAAGCACTTCACAAAAATTCTAGTTTACGCAATTGCAGTTTATTTTTCCTAGGGAAAATGAAACTTCCTCCAGTAGCCTGAAATTCGGAATTTTCACAAGTCTCAAATTCACATATGGCTTTACTAGCAGCCACTAAATTTACAGGACTATGAAAAACCATGTTGGAAGCAAACTAGTGGTCATAGTTGAGATTTTTCCAACAAGATGACTAGCTGTGATTAGATTACTTCTTAGATGAAGGAAAGAGTGAGATGCTTCTCAGATAATATTTCTCTACCTATTCTTGGAAGTGATTTCAATGCTTTGTCGAGGTAAGACAGAAGGCATGAAAAAAGGGAAGAAACATCCATGCCTTGGATATGCCTTAGGGATACCTAAAAATTCAGTTACCTATTTAGCCAAGATGGTGCCACTCACAGCTACTGACTAGGCAAGAACTGCCTGCGGATCACTGTGAGGACTCCCTAAAAACACACTTCTAACGTGCATTTTCTACACCGGATTTGGTTTTCAAGTGCAGGATTCTTCTCCCTGGTCAAAATTCTGCAAGTATTTATGAGGTGTTTTTGCCTAACGAAGTCAATATTTTCCTGAATCAAACACTGTTCTAAGAAGATCTCTTGCATGTTTATTCATCAACACAACAATAATGCTTGAATGCCTCTGGGAACCTCTCACGAACATTTTTATTAATTACAGTTTTACCAGATGTCAGACTGAAATTCACGATGAGTCAATAGTAACTGGAAATCTGAAGGATATAACTGAACTTCCTCAGATGGAAATTAAATAGCACAGTTATATCTCTGCCAGAAGTATAAATGAAAGACTGCATTTGGAGATCTAGATCTCCAATATGAGATTTCCTAATTTTTAGCCTAACTTTTCCATACTGTTTAATTCACTTGGGGTTTTTTGTACATTATTTTGCAAAGATTCATAATATTTATTTGAAAAAGTTAAGTATATACATTTAACCTTGCCTTTCTAATAGGAAAAGCAGATTACAACATATAAAATACACTATTAACATTTGATTTTAGGCCTATAAAATAACAGAAGAATTAACATAAATCTATTTCGATGAATGCCACCTACAACTATATCCATTAGAAATGGCTATATTGAGCTATGTAATTTCAGGACAGCTCCACTATCTAGATGGCCTATTTGATTTAATGCTGCAAAAAATCAATGAAAAACAAACTCAAAGTCAACCTTTGCAAATTGAATCAATATCCAAAGATACACAATAACCAGTATATCAGCACATCTTTCTTTTGGAATGACCAATGAAATACAGTACAGCAAAGCAGATTGAACTGTCAGATGATCAAACTGCAATATTGCAAACTGCAATAATCTTTAGAACCAATCTATGACTTACTTAAAGATAGCTTAGTGATCACATACTGGATAATTTTAACCGTTTACCTTAGGATATGTCCTAAATGCTCCAAGATTTACTTTTCCTGCAGATATTGTTCTTGTTGGATCAATCTGTAGAAATACAGGTAATTCTTGTTATATGCATTTTATAAATTACTACAAGCATAAATAAACTTAACAGTAATTATATTTCAGAAACGTAATTAGTGCAAATTGTATTAGTTTTATCATAAACAGCACTTTTTCACTTGGCATCTGTTGGCACGAGACTCTTTAAAAAGATCGGAATATCAATAGCCTTCTACAGACCATTTTTTCAAACTCATTTTTGTATTTCCCAAATACTTTAAAGAAATTGTACTTCAGACCAATCAATAAACCATAATAAAAATCTGCATTTTAATCTTATTACCACTAAAGGTTAAACAAGGTATTATGTGATCTGATGTATTTTGGTGGGAAATACAGGAAACCAATGAAGGAATTCCCTTGCTAACGTATTTACTAATGCCCTCTTTAATTTTAAAAGTAAATAAAAAAAGAAAGAAAAAAATAAGGAAAAGAAAAAGAAAAAAGTAGTCCCAAGGAAAGTGTTCTGAATCTGTGAAATTGTCACAACATAGGAGAACTCACATGGTGGAAACATTTCTTAAAGGCGATTTATCCTTTTCTAATGTAATTATTCCATCAGAGCTATATTTCTTCTGACTAGTTTAAGTCTTTTTGCCTTTATTTCCTTCAATAGCAATGGTTATACAAGTAGGACTTAAAATAAGGTTTGTGATCTGAAGCCTGGAAGACCCTGAAGGGCCCCAACAGTTTCTTCAGACTTTTTCTTCAAAGACAGATTTCCTGGTGTCTTCTATCTTGCACTATGCCATTGATTTAATTTAAAAGGCATTTGAGATGCAAAGTAACAACTCCATGACAATGCTTTGCTCTATTTCGATAGAAAAAGCAATGAAGAGAACAAAAGAAACAGATTTTTATTCTATTGCAAGAGGTTGAATATGGATTGCTCCATACATTTTTTTGAGAAGCAGAACTTGAAGTTAAGAGTAATGTAGGGATTTCTACAGAGCTACCACACATGGATCAATGCAGTGAAAATATCCTTGGTAAGCAATACTACTGGTTGGACTAGTATGTGGCCAACAAAGCAAAAGGAGCAATTCCGATTTAAAACGTGGATCTAACATTTCCATCATGCAAAATACACATTACTAGAATGTCAACAGACAGGAATCTAAAAATTATTCCCTCCTCAACATAATTTGCTATGCAATTTCATCAACTATCAACCAGTACTTACAACCACTGCTACAAAGGGTTCTTGAAATTGCTGATTAAGCATCTGGGTACTGACGTCGATCCCAGAGAGCCAGCAGCCGTAGCCGGGGTGACTGTGGTACCAGCCAATTGCATTTTCTAGACGACCAACCTAACAGCGGTGACAGAAAATAAACCCAGTGTTACATCTCCATTATGGAAGTCTCAGCTGCCATCTACTGGGCCTTCCAGCATACTACAGCACGGCGAGAGGATAAAAAATAATACACACACAGCCTGCGATGCTAACCTACTGATACTAAACTAAACGCTAAACATACACCTTATTTTGCTAGACTATTTTCTAGAAAACATACAATCTGTAGTATTAGCATTCTCTGCTACAGCTACCACCACAGAACAAAGAACTCCGAGGAGCCAGGAGCTCCTTCTTCAATGACAGCTGAAGTACGGAAGAGATCCCGCATGGTGAAATGGTAAGTAAATTGGGAGTCCTCAGTGCGGATAAGAAACTTCTTAGGGTGGATATGAAAGAAGTATATATAATCTCATATAATGTATGGTATGTTGGTAGAGAGTGGCTATTCGTTATTTAGGACAGAGGCATACAGATTGTTGCTAGGTTTAAAAAAAAAACTTGAGATACATGTTTTTGAACACCAGAAGTGACAGAAATTATTGCCAGAGCATGCTCTGAAAGCCAAAAGATGAATTTTTGAGATATTTTAGGATCAGAAAAACTCAAAATAGGAGCTTCCAAACAATACCCGTGGCTATCTCTAACAATACCAGAAGAAAACCAAAGAAAACAAAAAAACCCCAGGAGAACAAATATCCTTTCCACCTAATTTTGTAGTCCTCTCTCAGGAATTGCTTACTGGGTGCTCCATATAGAGTTGAATAATTTGGTACGAACCTATATATTGGTTCTTAACTGGGAGTTGTGTGTTTGGATGCACCACCTGCTTGTTTTTACCAAATACTGAATATGTCAAGAAGGTTAAAGAGGAAATATGAGACAGAACATACCAACTGTCTATTAAATGGAACATTTGTTTTATTTTTGAATTGGTGAATAATATTTATATTTTCTTTAAAACTCCCATGATAGAGACCAACAAAACACTAAAGAGTATGTGTTATTTTTCAAAGCCAAGCAGCACATTTTGACTGTATTGACACCAGATCCTGCCCACAGAGAAGCAAATAACTGGAACACTGGCAGCTACAAAGTACTTACGCAGCGGAATATACAAACTTGCAATGTAAAACTTGCCAAAATCAAATACAGAACAGTCAGCATGCAAACTCTCCCAGGGCACCAGTGAGGCTGAGTTACTATATTTGCACACAAGTTCAATTTCAAAACTGTGAAACCAACTATAGATAAAATTGTACAATATAAAAAACTAAAAAAACCTGTCTTCCTATCATGAGTACCCCTACCTGGACTGTTTTAAATGTAAGACGAAATTAAGTGTATAAAAAATTACTAATTTTATGCGATACACTTACTATTTTGAAACACGTTATTTCTATCTAGGAATGGATACTATGACTATATCTTTAGGTAAAGACATCTTTTTAAGTTACCTACTTTTCTGCAACAACAGCATTAGCATCACGACATTTGTACTTTACAGGTATAAGGAATGAGATTAAATAAATTATTTCTAATTTTTCTCATAAACAGAGATAAATTATTAAAAAAAAGTCCCAGAATACTTCTGGATTATGCTTAATCTTTGCTGATGTTATGATCCAGTTTAATTCACATCTACTTAAATATCTCTAACTGTATACAAGGCTGTGAATACAACTCTCCAAAACCAACCCAGATACTGCTCTGTTATCTCCAGTGCATAAGTACAGGCTTTTAATTTTAGACGGTTTAAAGTACTTCGAGGATTAAAGAAAAATCAAAGGGTAAACTGGGCTTTAAAACTATTTGAACTTAGAAAGTCAGAGTAATTTTAATGCTTATTCATAGTATAGGACTGCCCTGTATCAGAAAAAGCATGTTAGTAGGTGCTCTGACGTGCCATGCTGGTTACTACATCAGCCACAGAGCAAATTCAGACACAGAGCAGATTAATATTTCTGTTATCCTTCTGCATGTGAGAACTTTACTGCAGTCAGGCTTAATATGACATAGATCTCTGAACACAGGGTGACGAAGAGGGGGAACAGACATTTGAGTCGGTTCACATAATTTCCAAATTATAACTATGCATAATTAAATTGCACTGAAACTTACTTATTCCTTTATTGGCTTTTTCTTCACAAATGTGTTTTCTTTATTTTTATGGAAAACAGCGGCATAGCTATGCAGTAAGACTTCAGAAAGCAAGAAGGTAAGAATAAATCACAGAATCACAGGGCTGGAAGGGACCTCAGGAGATCATCTAGTCCAACCCCCCTGCCAGAGCAGGGCCACCTTAGAGCAGGTTGCACAGGAACCCATCCAGGACGGTTTGGAATGTCTCCAGAGATGGAGACTCCACCACCTCCCTGGGCAGCCTGTTCCAGGGCTCTTACACCCTTAAGGTAAAGAAGTTCCTCCTCATGTTTAGGTGGAACTTCCTATACTCAAGTTTGTGTCCATTACCTCTTGTCCTGTCACTGGGCACCACTGAAAAGATCCTGGCCTCATCCTGCTGACACCCACCCTTCAAGTATTTATAAGTGTTGATTAGGTCCCCCCTCAGACATCTCTTTTCCAGACTAAAGAGACCCAATTCCCTTAGTCTTTCTTCATTGTCACATTCCTGATCTACAACTAGTAAGTATCTCTGATGCATACATATTTTTTATTTAATTTTGCACACTGTTTTTAGAAACACGTAGTATATGAGTTATTTTAGAAACACACTCCCTTCTTGTTCCATCCACTAGCCACCAGCTGCTGCCACAAAAACACTTTCTGAGCAATGGAAACCATTTATAAAGGAAAGGAAAGTCTTGAAGACCTCCTGTAAGACATAGAAATGTATTTGTGAAAATATTTAGAGCACCCTGTGCTCTTTGCTGCCAACAGTTCTCTTAGCCACGTTTGACAAGAAACAGGGCAACAGGACAGCCAAGTTATCACTGTGGGAGGCGGGAAAGCCTGCAAACCCCAGGATATGTTCCTGCACGATTAGCTTACCAGATCCGCAGCTACGCCACGGAGGGAGAGAAACACCCTCTGGCACTTCTCCTTACCTGCTTGGCGTTTTCGATGTAGGCGGCCATGTACTCGTAGGCGGCCGCCTGAGCGTTGACGCGCGTCTCGGTGCCCTCCACCGGCAGGGCGAAGCTGTCCATGATGATCATGGTTTCCCCGTCCACCTTGCCCAGCATGAGCCCCATCACCTCCAGGTTGCCCCCCGACCTGGCGTGCATCACCATCTTCAGGAGGGCCAGCGCCGAGATCTTGCAGTACTTGAAGTAATGGTGGCTGCAACAGAGAGGCCGCGGAGGCCATCAGGGCCGGTCCCGCCGCTCNCGGAGGGAGCTGCGGCCGCCGGTGAGCGGGTGCGGACGGGACGGCGCCCGGCAACTATCCCCCTACCACCTCCCTTGCTTCCGTAGCCCGGTCTGCCGGGCCCGAGGGGGGGGGGCGAGCGTCCGCCTTGTTNAGCGTCCGCCTTGTTCGCAGGCCGGGGCGGGCGCTCCCGCTCTGCTGTGCGGCGGGCGGGACGGAGGCGGGAGGCGGTGCAGGGAGCGGGCTGGGGCCCGGGCCGCGGTGCCGGTGGCGGGACAGGGGCAGGGGGGGCTCGGCGGGGCCTTTTCCGGCGGCAGCCGTTTGTTGTGCGGCCGTTGCCTAACAACGGCGCCGCGCGCCCTTAAAGGGGCCGAGCCCGCGGCTTCCCGCCGCCCCCTCAGCCGCCCCGGGGCGGACGGGTGGTTCCGGGGCTGCCTGAGGAGCGCGGGCGGGCGCTGCGGGCTGGGCCGGGGGCACGGTGGCTTCCCTGAAGTGTCGCGTTTGAGGAATGAATTTCCTGGCTCTGCAGGTTTTCATAAATTAGTGGTTTTTTTTGGAGGGGACGGAGTACGTGTTCCCGAAAAGCAGAGAAACCCTTACAGCCAGGGGAAGGAACTCGCGGAGCTTGTTCGTTGGTTGGTTGCTATGAGGGTTAATTGCCCTCAACAGTGAGGAGAAAAAGTCGTGTTGGTTTACTCAGAGTTTACTAATCGTGAGCGTCCAGACTCTGGATGTTGGGGTTTTTGGGTTTATTTGGTGCTCTTTCAGATATAAAACTGAAAAGAAACGAAAGTGAAAGGTGCGGGAAGCACGACTGTGGCAGCAGTCTATTTACTTATTCTAAAGGCCATTCCCGGGGTAGCGGAGCAGCCAGTGCTGGCTGTGCTGAGAGCGTAGGAAGCTGGGGTGAACCTTTGAAAAACACTCCTTAATGACACAATAATTAATGACCAATCAGCACATACAATTACTAAACATAGTATATAGTAGCTTTTAAAGCACTTCCCTCCTTGCCACCCTTGCTGCACTTCATATGGATGGGAATTGCCGTTTTTGACAGTTTTCCTGATGTTATTTTAATATGGTAGCACAGAAGAGGTGAAAGTTGTCTACTTTCACATGCTGATTTTAAATTTTGTGCCCCATTTTCCCGAACAAATAGGAGAGGGAAGAGAAAGAATAAAAAGGAACACAGTAAACATTTCTTTAAATGATAGATACACAATACACTGCTAGATATAGTACATATGATACAATGCATATGTGCATAGATATTTTGAATACCTTGAATACAGGGACATGCATTATTAACTCTTTTTGGGCATAGATCCAATAAAAATCATGTGTTCAAAGTTGACTTATTTTCTTGAAAATCTGTATGCTTTCTATTGCCTCGCATATTTGCTTAAGTTGAAATCTACCAGGCTGACTAATTGCTCAGAGTTGCTTTTGGAAAACTTCCAGTTTAAAAGGAAAAAAAAGGTTATGAAAAACTAAAATCTTCTTGAAAGTAAAAATATAGAAATTATTTCTTTTCTATGGGACATTTTCAGGCAGTAGTTGAGTATATAGTATGTTTAATGAGGTTTCACTTTGAATAATACAATGTTTTGAGAATGCAAATATATCCAAGATTTAAAGACGCAAGAGCTAAAGGAAGAGCTGATAGCTCTGTGCTATCATCAAACATTTTTTTAAATTAGTGTTTACAAAATATTCTGCTTTCCAAAAAAACATGAAAAATATGTTGTTTGCACCTCAATTTTGGGGGCATGTGGTTTATCCTTGGGTTTTCAAATATTTACAGCATGTTGTGACATTCCCTTTTGCTCCCTGCACATGCCTGTAGAGCAATGTTTTGAATCTGCTACCTGTTACTAGTAATTACAAGTGTCTCGGAATGCACAGAATGTATTCAGGCACATTGCTAAACTGAAAATAGGTTATTTTGTCTTGAATTGAAGTGGTTTTACAGTAGCGGGCTTTACCTTGGTGTGTTTCTGTAGTCACATGAAGCCAGTTTGAAGTTGGTTTGCTGTGAGTTTAGTGTTGTCACCTCTGATATAGTTCACTGTGTAACTGTGGGACTGCAGTAGCACTCTTTTCAGGTAGAAATGCATTGTTCTACTGTGATTAGTGATGATCACTTCACTTGATACAGTAGATGGTAAAATTGATTAATATTCTGTAAGATTCTTGGTTATGTGCTAGTATATTTTCTGAACTTAGCAGTGTATGCATCACATTCAAATTGTCAGTCTTGCTTAGAATATTTAAGAATTTTTGATTTTTTTTCCTTTCTCTTTCAGTATAGTATACTCTTTGCTTATCTGATAAAGTTTGCACTCGTGCAGATTTTAAGAAGATCAACTCAAGCAGAAGGATATAAGATGTAAAATGTTTAGCTTTTTTTCTAAGGGGTGTTTGGCCACTTGTGCTGGCTATTTAGCTGTATTAAAAGTATGCTGAATCAACAGCGCTGTAGCATGAGTCGTCTTTGTGTTGTCCAAGGCCTGGAGTTGTGAGCTTTCTTCACCCAAATTGAATTGCTTCTGCAGTTCACCTGTAACTGTTTTGTCTTTGTTTTTTAATTTATTATATTGCTTTTTTGAGCAACATGGTAGGAGTGCAGAATGCTAGAATATTCATTGTGCTCCTCATGCTAGATAGAAAATATACTGCAAATATTCCTTTCCTTGTACTGTTTCTCCGAATAGGTTTGGTACCCTTCCATTACACTGATTTGGAAACAGTTCTAGAGTTTATAAATGTTATTGTAAATAGAAGTAAGAAAGACAGATGTTACAGTCAGTGAGCTTTTGGAAAGGCGTCTCACAGTGTCTCCTTTTATGTGTGTTAATTTTCCTCTTGGTGACTGTGCAGCACTGGATAGGTGATGAGACCAACTTTTAAGTTCTTTAGTATGACAAGTTGTTTCACCCATTCAGATTGGGGTTTTTTGTAATTCTTATGTAACCTAATAGGCTAAATAAAATTTATCAGTGACTGGAAACTTGCCCTCTTTTAGATTTCTTTTATCCTTTATCAGTGTGCAAAACTAATGAGATTAAAGATTTAGGACAAATCAGATGTGGGAATTTATTTTTGGCATAGATTGTCCTGTATTAGCACTAGGAGTTGTAAATATGTTGTCCTAGTTCTGCCTCCTTTGTAACAATATAATAATTTTCTATTATGAATCAAAAAATGGCATTAATGTAAGAAAATTTAAAGGAATACGTTTTAAGGAATACATCAAGCAGATGTATTCCTCAAGTTAGCGTGCAATTACTTGAAATTATTTGATGGAGTTTTGACATTTTTTCTCTTCATCTTACCTCTAGTAAGCATTTATCTCAGTCTCTCTGGGCACATTATTCTATGTTTACCTATGTAGTCTCTTGTTGGTCTTTGAAGTGGTTTTTTTTTGTTTTCAATTTTTTGATCAATCCTCTTCCTGAAAGTGTTTTCTAATATACTTTTATTGTTGGCCTGTTGTTTACTTGATAACAGTCTGTAGGCTTTAGAAGATACTGAATTAGCCGCAATGAAACTGCTGTGCAGTCTGAGCTGAGATACCAGATGTAATGGGATTGCTTAGGAACCTGCATAAGCAATCCTGTTGCTTAAGTTGCTTGGGTAGTATTAGAGGGATTTGCGGGTCATAATTTTCTTCTCAGTTTCATGCTTCCTTCAAGTGTGGAATATAACATATGTATTTTTTTAATCTGTGGGCTTGGTTTTACGAAACTTCTCCTCCAGTGGAATAGGGGAAAATGCTGAGTGGAGATTAGGATGAGTGGGCTTGTATGCACTCATTCTTTTTGGTTTTGTCTTTCTTCTTTCCATGGTTACTTAGTATGAAGCTTTGCAGTATTTTTAGTTTTGATAAGACTATCCTAACAAAGAGTATGCAAAGTCTAAGTGTGTGCCTTAATGTCTGTACAGTTCCGTTGCCATGAATTTGAATCACTTTAATTTTTATGAGGTTATCTAGGTGTAGCAATATACAATAAGTTGCACAAATAAGGTGCTAAAATTTCTGCTCTGAAGAGCTTTCAGTTAAATAGGTAAGATGCACAACCTATAGAAGAGAAGTAATCAGCTGTTTCTCAGTACCTGTTTTCTTGCAGAGGAGTGGCTTGTCTGATTGCAAGTCAGCGCTGCCTGATATCCATGATCTTACAATTATTGCAGAATTGTAGCTGTTTTTACTGCCTCTGCTATTTTATTGGTACAGGAGGTAATGATACACTGTTGGCTCCAACTCCAGAAAAACTATGCATGTATTTTGGGTTTTGTGGGGTTTTTGTTGGTGGGACTTTTTTTTGCTTTGTTGTTTTTTGTGGGTTTTTTTGGTTTTGAGTAAGCTTGATGATTTTTAAGACTTCTAGTGATAGTAAGTTAAGCACAGAATTGATTGTATGACTTCTTCCTTATTTTCAAGTATATTTGAGTGTATTTTGCACGTTTTGTACCTTTTTTTTGACTAACAATTCCTTTATCCAGTTTATTTTTTTTAATGTTGTCTAATTTTGATTTTATAATTCACTAACAATATGCTTGTGCTGGTGTGTAGTGAAGGGCCATTGGTAGATTTGCAGTTAAAAAAAAAACAACCTCGAAAAACTTTAACCAAGTTACAAAAAAGGATTAGGGAAATATCTTCAGTTTTATAATCTGGAATCTTCGAATTTCCTGTTTAGTGAAACATCAAGTCATCTCCTTCATGGATGAGTTTACTGAGTCAGGTGTTTTGTTGACCCAGCAAATGTCTTGTAGTTCTGAGGGAGAAACTTGAATATTACTGAACTACTGTCTTAAGCAACTGTAATTAAGCTTTACATTTTTGAGGTTCTGATGTAGAGGCAATGTCCTATGCCTTTTCTATAACCTTAGGAATGATGGCAGATGATTTAGACAAATCTATTGAAGACCAGAAGGCCAAGCTGGCACGAGATAAGGCAGAACTTGAAAATGATCCACCTTACATGGAAATGAGGGTAAGAGTATTAAATAGTTTTCCTGAATTTAAATGCTTCTATTGCTGGGGTCTTGATTTAGCTTGCTTTTACTGTGCTCTTAAAACTGTATTTGTTGTTAAAGTATATATTAAAGTTTTATCTGTTCAAAGTAATTTTTAACTTAAATACTTGTATCTGTATTTATGTAGATTTTTAAAAACCTGTTTGCTGCCACACACACAGAGTAACATTTGTATTTTACAAGTGGGAAAACTCTTGTAAATGGCTATCATTGTGCTTTCCCCGCTCCCTAGGGAAGCTGACTAGCAGGGGTCTGCTCTCTGCCCACGTCAGAGCTTGAGTGCTGGGATGGGGATGGAAGGTACAGATATCATCAAAATTTCTGTTACAGAAACTAGGATATATAAAAGGCAAATTACTTAATCCAGTCAATTAAACAAAATCTTATCACAATTTTCCTATTAGAAATTTTAGTACCTAGTTCTAAAGCTATAAACATTTCATAATTTGCAGATCGCCATTAAGTTGTTCAATAGTGACAGTACCTGGCAAAAAGCTGTATCTAAATAATTCAAGCTAGCTAAGTCTTATGGTAACTAACTAAAGTTCTCTGTTAAAAAAAAAAAAAAAAGGAGTCTTGATGTGTTTGTTGTTTGACTTGCAAAGCCCCAAACAGCTTGAGCTTTTAACAGTAATTATAATACTGAGGTTTCACTCCTTTTTTTTTTGTTTCATCAGAACTTTATGAGAATTCATCTTTCCCCTTCTGTGGGTAATTTTTACCTAGTTAGGATAATTCTCTCCAGAAAGTTTTATTAATTCACTCCAGAAAGTTAATTCTTAGGGAGCTATGAGGAGTTGAGCTTCTTTAATTTTTGCCTCCTCTGCTCAGAAAAAGTTTAAAGAGGAGAATGTCTCCAGCCTGTAGTTCGATAAAGTCCTAAGCTGTATGGGGAAAGTGTAGTTACAGGGAACGGGTGTTTTAAACTTGCCCTGTGATACCCTGTAGTTCTTTCATAGTTCCAAGCAGGGTGCAGTACATCAAGTCATCCCTGTAAAAAAACAGAGAGGATATGAGTAAACTATGAAACAATTGTGGATTATGTCATATGGTTCATGACATAAATCACAATATATACTGTCAACATATTTCATGACATTAAATATATTGAAATATATCAAACTAATAATTCCTGTGTTATAGAGGAGAGCTATTTTTTTGATAATATTAGTGAAATGTATAACTTGCTTATTGTGTTAATTCAGCATCGCTTTCAGTCTCTTTATTCTCCAGTGCTAATAATTATGATAATGTTATTCTTATATGTGATATTTCTTTTACTTTGTCATACAGCAAAGCATTTTGTTTTGTTTTCAGAATAAGGAATCAGAGAAGCTTTCTGAGACTAGCAAAATGTTAATCTCCATGGCTAAAGAAAATATACCTCCAAATAGTCAACAGAACTATTCTTTAGGTATAGTATAATTTTTTTATGTGTCTTCTAGATTTAAATAACATTTAATTACCTTTGAGAATTTTTGGAAGGGAATTACTGCTTTGGCTTTTTAATTATAAGATGATAATTAAGATTCAACTGCATAGCAATTCTTCAGTCTTCCAAACATTTTTGGATTGTGTGGATTTTTTTTGTGGTTATGCCTTTTTTTTTTTTGTAAAAGGAAAATATGCCAAGCACTTTGTTTTTCTTGTAAAGATAGCTCTGTTAAAAAAACCCAAAAAACAAGCAAAAAAAAAAAAACCAAAACAAAAAGCTTCTTGCCAGTTCTTGATAGAGGATATGTCCTTTCCTGTTGTATTTGGGTGGAGAAAAAGCTTTGGAATTCCATCTTTCATCTGGACTTTACTGCAAAAGGATACGTTCCCTTTACTTTGTGCTAGGGAAGTAAGGATGCCTTTTTGTTCAGTCTCTAGGCTTGAGAGTCCTTGACTAAAATGCACAATTAAACTATTTTTTCTTCTAAATGCTAAGTGTCTTTTAAATATTTAGGCATAGAGTACTAAACTGATCTATTGCTTTTATAAACAACTACATTGTAACAAAATTACATATCATACCTTTCTCCATTTTACTGTTTCTGTTATGTGCCACCTTTCCTTACTTTTCCTACCATCTCCTTTCTGTAGGCACTACTATTTTTCTTTAGTGTAGCTATTTGACCATACACCATTTGTGCAGCTCAGGTTTGTCTTGACAGCTGCAGAACTTTTCTGTGTCCTGTTTCTTGTCGATAGGGAGCTCTTTTCATCCTGCGTAGACACTTTGGTTTTGTACCTCATTCATTTTCATACTGTGCTTACTGTAATTCTGGTGTAATTCTGCAGCTTCCAGTGGGAGTAAAAGCTGTCCTTTTATTTTAAATAAGATACATCAATGGATATTTGATATTGTTTATGTAATACCAATCTAATCTATCTTTTAAATGAGTACTTCTGCTTCGCCTAATGTTATGTCCCCTCTATAATTTTAACAGAATTTGTGACCAGGAAAGTGCATGTCTTAAAAAAATGGAGCCTGAGCTTATGAATCTTGAGGTCCTGAACTAATCTTAGCTGCATAAATAAAAACATATTTTTTATAAGGATGTTGTATAAGTAGAAATTCCAGCTATCAGCAAGGCCAGCACCTGTAAAACCTTTACAGGAAAACTCCACTAAAATTTACCTGAAATGATAATTGAACATTCCTTGCTTCCAGGAGTTATAACGGATAAAAATGGTTAGAGAACAACACTTGAGAAAGCATCTACCTCACAGTTTTGGCAGTTTTATTATGATCAGCAGGTTAGTTGATAATTCTTTGCGTAACTGTGGAAACACACACAGAAAATAGAACACAGTACGTAATATCCCAATGGCTATGACAGACCACTACATAAATATTCTCTCTTGTTGGAGAGTTATAATAGCACGCCATGATGTGTTTATTATTATAAATTGGACTTAACTATTGACACCTCAGTATAGCGACAGACATAATGAAGTATTACAGATCAGGGACATTCATGTGGTCCTAAATGAAATGTGGTGGTTTAATCCCAGCTGGCAACAAAGCACCGCACAGCTGCTTGCTCAGTTCCCCTAGCGGGTTGGAGAGAGAGAATTGGAAGGGTTAAGGTGAGAAAATTCATGGGCTGAGATAAAAACAGTTTAGTAATTGAAATATAATAATAAAAATGAAAAGGAAGATAACAGAGAGAGAGAGAAATAAAACTCAAGAAAGACAAGAGATGCAAATTAAAACAATCGCTCACCACCAGTTGTCCAACACCCAGCCAGTCCCTGAGCAGTGGTCCCTCCCCAACCTCCCGCCTAAATTTTTGTTGCTGAGCATGACATCATGTGGTACGGGATATGCTTTTGGTCAGTTGGGATCAGCTGTCTCAGCTGTGTCCCATTCCAATTACTTGTGCACACCCAGCCTACTTGCTGGTGGGGTGCTTTAAATCAATGTAATTTCCTTTGGATTAAATGAGACAGGGACTTCTTCCTTGGTAGCTGCTAAGTATTATGGTTCTAAGTTCTAGAGCTGTAGTAGTAGTGTTGAGAATCAGACTGAATGAAGTTAAGGTTATTTGTCAACATACTAAATGCATGCAAAATCTTATGTAAAAATACATTGAAAACCTTAACTTTTTCTAAAAAAAAAAAGTTGTCAATGTGATTGAGTGTGATTAACAGGATATGAAATGGCAAATAAATACAGCAAACACAGAATAAACAAAAGCAGAAAGCCAGTGAAAAATAAAGTATATCTCTTATTGTGATGGAAGAATATGACGGTGCACAAAATTAGGGTGAAGGTGTGTTAACTGGAGTATTTTTGCCCTGCAACTATCTGAAGTAGATAGTTTTCAAATATCTCTTAAATCACTACCAATAATTGTTATCTCAGTGCTTTTTTGGTCACCAAGAAAAGGTCTTCTGTAATAAAATTAGCTTTAAACCCTCTTTAGTTTGAGTACTTTACGTATTTGAATCAAAGCATATTCTCACTATTTTTTTTTCTGTACTGAAGTTTACTGGCTTCTTTGAAGTTACTGAATGACTCTGAGATGTTAGTTGCTTTTGGTTTTTTTTCTTGGTTTTCTGTAGTTAATACAACAATAATTTCACGCCAAAATAAAAAGCAAGAGCAGATACCTGAAACAGTCCATTTCCTCTCCTGTATTCTGTTGCTCTTTGCACTTAAACTTTTTTTGTGGCTTAAAATGGTACGTTGTTTTTTAAAGGAACTCCCACTTATTTTTCTCCTAATTTTGCACATAAAGTAATTTACAGGTTGGAGAAGAAGCACCCATGCAGATTTTGGTTAGTAGGTGAACTCTGCAAGCTGTTTCAAAACAGTATGTGACATACTTAATCAGGTATTACATCCTTTGGTTCTACAGAACAGCAGGCTGACTCTTATTTTGATGTGTGAGGATATGTTCTGATTTAGCTGAAAATATTTCAATCCAAGCCAGATAAGTGTATTTTTACTAAGTATTTTTCAGCCTTTTATCTGCTTCAGTAGCAGAGTGACTCCCAAGTTAGCAATTTTCTGCATTTATATAATGTCATATTTACTCTTCAGACACTGATTAATGCCCTAAATATTTAAAATACTGGAGTCAAATAATGTACCATGCAATAAATTGGGACTGATATAAGAGGAAATCTTGAATATCCCTCTCTTCCCTCTTATTCCTTGCTCCTCATTTTCCATAGACCACAAGATGTAGAAATGCTTTCAGAGAAACAAAAGGAAACAAAAACCCCAAACAGTTGCAATCTGTGTTTCTGGTTCGGTGGTTTTGTGGGATTCTCTAGCTCTCTGTGGAGAGTGGTGAAAGCAGCTACAGAGGTGGGCTTCTGGGACAGAGGATATTTCTAATAAAGTACTTAAAAATGCATTTTGGGAACAACAAGCAACTCACATAGCATTATATTGTAAGAGTGCAGCTGTTATAAGACCTGACAGTAGTCTTGGGAAAAGTACTAAATGTGTGGTTTGGGTCTACTACAATTAAAAACACTGAGATGGAAAATAAAAGTTATTATCATATGGTCAGATTCCTTCTACTTGTGTGGAAGCCAACATATTTTTCACATGCTTTGGGCTGAACAAATGTCTTGTTGCTTTCTAGTTGCAAAGTATATTTTCTGTTGTGTGATAAGCACAGCGTAAAATATCAGAGTAATTTAGTAACTAACATGTCAAAGGAGATTCTTTGAAACTTAAATTGACAAGCAAATAGTATAAAATGTTTGTCAAACTATCCAAATAAATTTAGTTTATGTTGCATATTTTTTTCCAGTGGGGAGAAAAAGCACAAGGACTAGAGGAAAACTAACATCCAAAACCCAATCCTTTTTTCTAGAATGCTTTCCACCCAACTACATACAGAGAAGGTGTTTTTTATTTCAGCAGTGTTGTAATTGCTGGTTGCCTAATTCTTATTTTTCCTTGCTGATGTCTAATAAAAATCCAGATGTAGCTTTTGCAGGATGTGCTTTGTCCTGATACAAAATAGTAGAATAATATTTAATGTCATTAAACTTTCAGGTGACTATGGCTTGAGTTTACCTCTTGGAGAAGAATATGAACGAAAAAAACATAAACTCAAAGAGGAACTTCGACAAGATTATAGGCGATATCTTTCTCAGGTAAAGCTTCTTGTCTGGTTGCCTGAGTTTAGTGAGTCTTTTAAAATGACTCTCTCATTTTAATGGAATTAAAATTAATAAAATATGTGGAAAATCTTTATGAAAATGCATTAATTATGCACGATGTCTGATTTCAAAGACTCAAGTAAAAGTAATTTCAAAATTTCATCACTAGGAAGGGTTATATATTTTAGGCTTTTACAGATCTCATTGCCACAAGACTACATATTACTTAGTACATTTTATTCTGAATACTTTTATTTATCTCTACTTCTTTCTTAGTTTCTTATTAAGAATTTAAAATATCATCTGTTATTTCCTTAAGTACTTATGTATTCTATGGTCTGTAATTCAGGCAAGAATATTCCTATAATTAGTGTGACTCCATTTGACAGCTTGTTTTCAGTTTTAGAAGTAAAAGAACTTTGAAATTCTGATTAGCATGATTTATTAAATGTTACAGTAAATTTAAAATTGAAATGGTATGTATGAAATGTCATAATCTTGGGAATAATCTGTATCCCTTTTTAGTCAAACAGGAACAAAATCAGGAATGAAATAATTTCTGTTGTCTGAAAATGCTAATTATCAGTATCTTTAGTTCTAAATGAAAGAATGGATTATCTTTAAGAAAATAAGTAATTTTTGAATGAAAGACGCTTTTTGAATAGTATTTTTTCCCTAACTTTTAGGGTATTTCACAGGCAAAAAGAAAGGTAGGGTGCCTGCAATATCTTTTTTTTTCCCCCTTCAATTAGTCGCCTTATGCTTTGTTTGAAAGCTTTACGCTCTTTGATTTTTTTAAAGAAATCATTACTTTTTTGTGCTTTGTGTGTTTGTGCATGCTATAGTGATTAGTTGTGATTAGCAGCATTGTTTGCTTTGTGCAAAATGATTGCCTATATTTATTTTTTTCCATTACCAAGTTTTTAAAACACTTGTTGATTTTCTTTTTTCCTTTGCAATGCTATTATTGCTGTCTAATGCTGACTCTACAAAAGTTTTTCTTTTAGTAGACATTTGCATCAAGGCTTATCAGTTATACAGATGTTATGAGTTCAGATTTTTTTTGTTTTCTTGATATTTTGTAAAGATGGAACAAAATAGTTAACTCTGAAATATTATAATATGTCGTCAGAACCAGGGTCAGAGCTTTTTTATTCCCTATCACTGTGAAATCTCATCAGTGGTGCTTAGGAAAGCAGTAGAACCAGTTATTCGGCACCTAGCAGCCAGAATGCAAGAAGGGAAGTATTTTGAGAAAAAAATAACACCAGAGGTACACCTTTGCAAGCTTTGTTCAATTACAGTAATTTAAAATTATTTTTATCATTATACTGTGATGTATGTGTAATTTTCAAATTTAACACTGTCCATCCAGGTTGGTCAAATTAAGCAACTTCAGTAAAGGAGTGGGAGGTAATGTGGTAGAAACACAACCTTCTGTTTTTTCTGGGGCTTTGAATAATATGCATATGATGCAAATTAACTATATTAACATCCCCTGAATTCCTGAATATGAATAACAGCAGAATTAACTGGGTTCTTAAGCTCTAACCAAAATGATACTTATATAATTGTTGCTTCTTGTTTAATCTTATCCTTCGGATTATTTTCAAAGTTAGAATATTGTGTTAAAACTTAATGTTTTGTAATTCTCACCAAAGTACCCAAATAATATAATTTTTACATTAACTTCTAGTGTTTTTTTCTCAATTGAACTTCACTTTTACAAATTTAGGTTTACGAGGTGTTGCTGTTTTTTTTTTTAATATAGTACACAGTAGCTATATTAAGCTTGTAAGGCCTGAGGAAGAGATAGGATAACAATCTCTAGTTTATTTTTCTCGTTCAAAGAGATACTGCAATTTTTAGCACCTCTCATAGTGATAATATTGTGGTTAATAACTTGTTTAGTCTTGCTTATGTTGAAATGCAGTTTCCATATCAGCTTATGATTTTTTGGCAAATACCTCTTTAAGATCAGTGATTGTCTCTACAGATGTGTTCAAAGTGTGAAAAATAATTACTTGATAATGAGGATTACAGTTTATTTACTTTTTCTAGTAAAAATAACTTATCTCTCCCTATTAATCTAGTTGTCTCGGTGCTTGAATATTTACATGGTTGTTAAAACCCTTAAATCTTTTAATGTGTAGTTGTGAAATATAGTTCATAATGATGTGGTTTTGTACTGGAGCAGGCACAGCTCCTACCTGTTGCTGTGCCTCTAAGCCTTTAAGCTATGTTATGAGATAGATAGTGGAAGGAAATAATGCTCGTGAAATACCACATCTAACCCTTTCCGCCCGTCAGTCCATGCCACACAAATAGATGATCTCTTTATTAAAGATAATCAGATTTATGAAACAGTTGACCGACCGATAATGGCCTGGGGTTGCTTTTAGTAGATGAGTGATGTATGAAGAAGCCACTAAACCTGGAGGCTAAGGATCTGTTCCAGCACCGGTGCTTGGTTTGAAAGGCTGATACTTTACACAGGCCTGTACCCAGCCTGTGGCCCAGGGAGCTATATGGAGCACTAACATATGTTTTCAATGGAAAGTTCTGTTCTTAAAGTGACTGACAGTCCATAAGGAATTACGGGATTTGGTGTTGGATCATTATCCTGAAAAATTTGGAGATTGCTGTTGTAGAAAACAGTGTTGAGATGGAGAGTGGTGACTGTGCTAGTGTTAGGATGGATCCCATCTGTTAAAATAAGAGGTAGGCAGATGTTTTCTGCAGTAAGAAAGCAATTTCTCATCTTAAGTAAGGCAGTGTTTAGGAAAATTCCTCTGATGCTTGCATAGGTGCTTGTGCTTATACTATTCGGTTACAGGAGAATTGAGTAATGGTGGGGTTTTTGAATAAAAATCGTTTTTTTAATATACAGAGAATAATTTATGTAATCCTTGAAATAATGTAACAGGGAAGAAGTGACAAGCACTTTCAAACTTAAGTTTAAAGCTTGACAAAGCCCTTTACTTTCTGCATTCCTTCACTTCATTTGTGTGTTTGAAGAACATCCTACATTTTCAAAGTGTGAAGGTTGTCTTCAGTCTTTATTTCATTAAATTGACCAGATTTATTTCAGAAAATATAATTCCTAGCGACTGTTTAGCAAGTAAGATTTGGTATTTAAAAATGTATTGAATGATTTTTCTTTTTTTTAATGTAGAAAAATTATCTGACTACTGGTGAAGTAGATCCATATACTCAGGGATTATCTCTTCCTATTGATGAGCGAAGATCTGCCAAGGTAAATATCTGGAGGAAATTAAGTAAGTGGTGTGTAACTTGAAAAGGAACCTGGATATTTAAACTGTTGTGAGAAATTTACTTCCACCTAAGTTGTTTTTATTCGGTTGGGGTTTTTTACGTTGTTTATTTGTAAACATTTTTTGAGGTGCTCATTAGAATAATTTTCAGAAAAGTTAAGTCTTCAAATTTTGTTTTTGATTTTAAATTTTTAATCCTATGTTACCTGTACTCTTATTTTATAGATAATTAGATGTGTAATTCTATACTGATACTAATTTGAGGTTTTCTACTTCTAATTCACACCTGCAGGGCACTTGGTGTGTTCAAGAGTTCTAGTGGCTGTGCTTGGTTTAGTTCAGTCATAAATATTGATCTAATAAAGAACACTGTTTTGTTCTGATATATATACTTCTTTAAATTTAGTACTCTTCTTAATGCAACCTGGGGATAACTTTAAACGTATTTGCTTGTAGTTGTTCCTACAGTGATATTCTTATCAGTTCCTATCAGAACTAAAGGAATTGTGCTTTCTGCTGTACACAATTTGTTTTGATGTCTTTGTGTATGCTTAGCCTACCTGCTTGTCCTCATGTGATTCTTTTTGGTTTTGAACAGATAAATCCAGGAATCTAAATAAAAGTTGATCTGTTATTTCATGTATTGCCTGCTGTTAATACAGGAACATTCCCAATTTCCAATATTTCTTTGAGAGTACAGATACTAATGTGTTTTGTGGAAGGAGTGCACGTTCTCTCTCTGTGTTTAGTCCCTTTGATCTCCCTGAGGTTTCTTATCAGTTTATGGTCTTGCTTTCCTATGTTGGAGAAAGATACCAGCCATAACAGTCTCTCTCTGCTGTTGTAGGTTCATGGAGGTTAGAATATGAAGGTGCAACGTGCATGTGTGGATTTTCTGAACCTCTCATCCATTCCTCTGATGCATAGTATGATTATGTGAAAGTTTTAATCAGTCCTACAGGAGTTACCTCTCCTCCTGCCCTCACACTGTTGGCCTTACATTCCCAGTTCCTTTCTTATATTTGCTTGTAAATTGATCCAGGAAGTTGAATCAGCAGAAACATTGTAATTTAGCAAATATTTTGCTGACTCAACAAACGCTACTGGTTGGTTATTAGGATAGGTCAAACCCCAAGGCAGAAAGAGAAAGTGTTGCTGGAGGAGGAGTGGACTGTTGCACTCTTGGTAGTTTTATTTGTTTTTGTTTTTTTAACCTGTGTTGCCTCAGAGTTGCATTGTTGCTCTGTGTTTGGGGCCGCGCTGTCACTGTAATCTGGTGCAAGACTCCGGCTATGGAATGCGTTGGTCTTGCCCTTGCTGTGCTTACTTATGCTTTCTGCCTCTCTTGTGCTGGCAATAATGTTTGACCATATGAGGAGCCAGGTGAGAACTCAAATAAGTAAAAATTGCTGTTATGAAAAAGCCTGAAACTCCAAATTATACTAGCCTTTAAAAAAAAGGAAGGCAGGAAGAATGAAATGCCCAGGAAGGGGAAAGGACTTCTCAGTGGCAGCATGCATTTATGCTGAGTTTATGTTAGCTTCAAGTTCTCGTGAACTTTGTTAACCCCTGCAAGTGTGTGTGCTGAAACAATGAAAGATAAAGTATCTTTGATTAATTCTGTGGAAATTAAAGATGTATCTGGACTGGAAACATGCATGATCATTGGTGGGTTTGTATCCTAGCAGATCAACATTCGTTGAGGTTTTTTGTACAAGTGCGATATGTATCCTTTTTACCCATTTGTTTATTGCTATTGTAGAACCTAAAAGCTGCCAGAAGATGTCACACTGTGCCCTGCTAAACGCTTAGCCTCTGGGCAGATAATGATTAGAGGTTAACATTTGCATTTTGTGTTCCTCTATTAGGTAAAATGTGCAGTCACACAGCACTTTGAATTTTCTGCTGAGTGTTTTGACGCCTGTTAATGACAAGCTAGTTTCTCAGCTTTGGAAAATACCCCTCAGGCAGCTTTCATAGCTGTCTGCGGATTTTGTATTGTCACTGTCAGAAAACTGATAGACACAAATTCTGGAAAAAAAATAATCAGTTTGGGGGAGCATTGGTTTCATTTGCAAAACTGTCACTGAGCTGGTATTTCCACATTGATTGAGTTATATATTATTTTTGTTTGAAATTTTTTCATGGGAAAGTAAAGTCATATATAACATTCAGATTTTTTAATACCTTTTGCTTTTTTATTGGAAAATACTGCAGTGAAGAAGAGCATGATTTGTAATATTGTAATCTAATCCTCTTTTTTCATTTGGTTGGAATGAGGTAGTATAAGGGATGTCCCATGCTTTAAACATAAGGGACCAATATCAGGAAATAATGCAAATTAGAGTTTACTTTACCTGGAGACTTTGGTATTTTGTATTATATTATTATTTTATTTCATATTATATTATTAGGCTGTTGATGTAAAATTCCTACATTCCATTAAACTGGTGGACAAAAAAGCTGTCTCTTTGTACAAAATATAACCTAAGCAAGCTGGTTATAAATATTGTCACCTTGCAAAAGCAGCTAGGACAAGGTGGATAGATCTTGTTTTTCTTAGTTTTCCTTGCATTCTTTGTGCTTTTGACTCATTTTGCAGTCAGCTTAATTACCTGTTTGAGTCTGACAGTTCAAGGTATGTCCTAAGCTATAAGCTATAATCCTAAACCACATCTTGTCTGTACATGTATTTGTTGTCTTGTTTTAATTATGAGTGGGGCAAGCCACAACTAACATTAACAAACACAAAAAAAATCATAAGTTTAAAAGTCATCCCTAAATACATCCAGATTGTAAATTAGAAGGTGATTTCTAATTGTCAAAGGATTGAGGCTTTGGAACAATTTTGGAATAAACTTAGCAGGAGGAAATGTAACTGGTTTTTAGATGGAACTTGATATACAGTAGTGTTATTGTGGGCTGGACTTCCTGCCCAAGAAGGTGACTACTTCTTACAGGTTTCAGACTAAGAGAAAGTACTATTTTCAAGAATGAACAAAAACCTCAAAGCAATTCAAGCCCTATTTATTTATGTGTCACAAGAAGGGGGAGGGCAAGTACACAGCTTACATGTATTAATTTCATACTGCAGTTCTATGAAGTTAAAAGCTACTCCTCAAAAGTGCTAAATTATGATGCCCTTTTCAATGCCTGTTTTAGGAGAAACTACGGCTTGAAAGAAACAAGGAATACAATCAGTTTCTCAGGGATAAAGAAGAATGGAATGAAAGGCTAAGGAAATTAGGGAAGAAAAACATAGAGGTAATACAGTTTTACTGAAGCTGATACAAAGAAGAACATAAATGATCTTGTCAATTGTTTTATTATTGATGAAGACGTACAAAGTAAGACAAAATAAGCAAAGAATGTTGTTCAGTTAGGCCACAGTTTTTAAAATATATCTAGAAAGTCCTGGTTATGAGTCATATAGTAGTTCTTGTTTCCTACTTCAGTTTTGTCGATCTGGTAGAAGTATACTTTCATTCTTCTGTGTATCTGAAGTAAGTCTCTGGATTGTTCTTGGTGATAAAAGTGGTGGCCAAAAAAGCTGTCTCTTTGTACAAAACGTTGAGCTCCACTCAGTGTTCCTTAGCTTGAATTTGTAGCTGCTTTTTTCCTCAATCTGTGATACAGTTCATGAGAAAGCAGGGCAAGTGCTAGCTGTCAAATATATGTTGCTGTGCAACTGTGAATAAAAAAAAAATGGCTTAGTACTGAAAATGAGTTAGACATGCATAAGTGCAATCAGATTCTGAGCTGAGGCCTTTGATTGGTGTGGCAATAAGCAGCTAAGTACCACGCAGCTGCTCCCTTGCTCCCCCTCCACGGTGGGATGGGGGAAGAGAATTGGAAGGGTAGAACTGAGAAACCTCATGGGTTGAGATAAAGACAGTTTAATAGGCAAAGCAAAAGCTGCACACACAAGCAAAACAAAATCAGGAATTCATTCACTACTTCCCACCGTCAGGCAGGTGTTCACCCATCCCTTGTAATGCAGAACTCCATCACGCCTAACGATTTCTTGGGAAGACAAATGCCATACCCCCAGATGTCTTCCCATTCCTCCTTCTTCCCTGAACTTTTGCTGCTAAGTGTGATGTTACGTTGTATGGGGTGTACCTTTGGTCAGTTGGGGTCAGCTGTCCTGGCTGTGTCCCCTCCTAACAACTTGTGCCCGCCCAGCCTGCTCGCTGGTGGGATTGTGTGAGGAGAAGAAAAGGCCCTGATGCTGTGTGAGCACTGCTCAGCAGTAACTAAAACATCCCTGTATTATCTACACCGTTTTCATCACAAATCTAAACCACAGCTCCGTGCTAGCTACTATGAAGAAATGTAACTCTGTCCCAGCCAAAAGCAGTGCAACAGCCAAGAGGGCATTTTTAGGTCTAATTAGCATTGTTGTGAGACCCTTTTTTTTTAGTAATCTGAAAGCAATATGTTGATCTGAGAAAGCCCCTGTACTGCTTGTTAATTGTAAAATCTTGAGTGAAATGGGTAAATTTTCTTTTTAAAATATTGTCTTACCTAGTGATTGACTGCAATAATTTGGAACTCATCTAATGCAGGTTTGATTTAAGAAGGCCTTCCACTTTTTTTTAAATACGGAAATTCTTAAGCGTACCATACTGTGAGTGCTAGGACATTCTATGAAGGGACTTGTATTTGTACTTACAACAGCTGAAAGTTTATTGTCTTTCTTACAATGGTTGACAAGTGCAAATACCCAAGTATTTCTTAGTTCTAGCTAAAAAACTGTTTCTTCTCTTTCTCCAGGAATATTGCTGTCTTATGAGAAAGATCTTTTCCTCCAAGTGCATTGGAGTGTCATATAGTTGAAAACTATTTTAATTTGTGAAGACAGCTACAAGGCAGTATTCAGGCATCCTTTAGATGTTGGAATTCAATATCTGATTCTTACTGGCTTCTTCAAGGGTTGGAGTGCTACACAACAGTGATCCCTAGGAAATACGTGGCAAAAATGCAGCTTATGTTTGTGTAACTGGGTCTATACATATCTAGAGATTTTTCTGTAAGTTCAGGCATTTATAAGAACAAACAGGAAAAAAAGGTGGTGAGGATTTGTTGAGGTTCCTCCATCTCTGAGGGATATTTGACTTCGAGTGTGAGTCAAATGAATGGGTCTCATGATTAACATACGTGACCTCAAAAGTTTGATCCAACAGTTTAGATAATCATAGGATAAATTTCAGTTACAAGGAGCCTCTGGAAGTCATCTAGTACAGTCTCCTGCTCAGAGCAAGGTTAGATTTGCAGTTAGATCGGGTTGGTCAGGCCTTGTCTTGTTGAGTTTTGAAAGGATGGAGAATCCACAGTTCCACTGGGCAACTTGTTCCACTGCTTAACTGCTTGATTGGAATTTCTTTCCCTCTGTATCCCATCGGAATTTCCTTTGCTGCAACTTGTGACCACTGGTTCTTCGAAAATCGTGATTCTGGCATCTCTGTAAGCACCCATTAGGTGGAGACTGCAATCACTGGTTCCTCCTGCCACCATACATACCCTTCTTAACCATCTTGTATGCTGAGGCTGAACAAACCCAGCTCTGCCAGCTTCTCATTTATGAGCTCAAATGCCTTAACCATCTCCGTAGCCATCCTCTGCACTTTCTCCAGTTTGTCAGTATCTATGGGGAGGGAGGGAAACTGGGCACACTATATCAGAACTTGAACACTGAAGAGACACTGAGCAGAGGAGAAGGGTCACTTCTCTCGACTTCCTGACAACACCTGCTGATGCAGCCCAGGGTGTGGTTGACTCTTACAACTGCTCATACAGGCCTTTTTCTGCAAAACTGCTTTCTAGACAGTCAGTGTCCAGCCTGTACTGGTGCATGGCATTATTCTGCCTCGGATGTAGAATTTTGCATTTGTTGATCTTCACGAGCTTTTTGTCAGCATATTTCTCCAGTTTGTCAAGACCTTCCTGAGTGGTAGTCATATCCTCTAGTATATTGATCCCTCTTCTCAGTTTGGTGTCATTTGCGTCTTTAATTAATTTTTCGTTACATTTTGTAAAGCATGAGTTACTGTTGTCTTTATTCTACAGACGAAAGATTAGTGCACAGAAAAATACTACAGAATTTATCCAAGCCCATGTTGTTTGCTAGAACTGTGTATTGAATAGTGGTCCAGTGGGACATAGGGCTGTTTTTTATCCACTGAACTATCCCTTCTCATAGAGGCATCTCCTGGGGAGCAAAGAAATATATTAAGAAATGGTCAGGTTAAAAGGCTGTGCTCATAGGTAGGAAGTATTACAGACTTGCCTGAATCCGGATGGAATGAAGATATCTAGTCTTTTGATGAATTATCAAGTTCAGCGTTTTCGATTGTTTATACCTCTGAATCTGAAGGTCAAATTGGAGTTCATAAAAGGCTTTCTGATTGATAGCTATCTGATTGATAGCTGTTCTGAAAAACAGGCTATCTGATTGATAGCTGTTCTGAAAAATAATAGATAAGAGAAAGAGCAGGTTTTTTTCTCAATAATAAAATACAAAATTCCTAGCTTTTAAGCCCTCCTTGAAGTGTTTTTCTTGCTCACCTTCTACCTTTTCTCCAGTACCTGTTTAGGGATTGTTTGAAGAAGTACAAAAGCAAGTTTTTGCTCAATGTGATTTGCTTATATTCAGATCTTTTAATGGTTTTTTTTTCCATTAAACAGAATGAGATGGACAGGAATAGAAAACCTCTTGCTGTTACCAGGCTCCAGACAGGACTCCATACAGAAGTACAGCCCTGTAATACAGGTGTAGAACCGCCCAAGAAGGATGCCTTTACTTCTACAGAAGGTTATGAAGAGTTGCTAAATAAGAGATGGCTGGAGGAAGACAGGTATCATAGGTTAGATGATGAAGTTGAATTAAGAAGTCGACTATTAAATAGAAGACTTGATGAAGATTTGGATGTTCCCAATCGAAGACGTCGTGGACTTGCTAGCCAATCTGTGATTCCGATTAGGAAGCATCACAGACTTGATGAGGATCGTGATTTTGCTAGAAGATACTACAGAATGGACTATGATCCTGAGATAAGTGAAGAAATGGACTCTAGGTTTAGATGTGAAAGCACTTATGACAGAAAAACTCCCCGGGGTTTTTATGCTGAAAGGTATTCTTAATTTGTTTTTTCCTTTATTTCTGTAGTGCTTGTTGACAGCCATGGTTTGCTCTCATTGAAAATGAGACAGGATTCACACATGAAAGTAGGATTTTTGTACTTTCTTTAAAAAGAAACTTTTGCAACAATTTTTAGAAAAAGTATTTAAAAATTGGACCAGTATCTGAGACTATACATCAGAAGTTAGAGAACATTTTATATATTATGGCAAACGAAAGATACAAGAGAAATTTCTCCAGAAAAAGAAGCCCACAATTTGTTTTTATGAAGAGTAGTTTGCGAGAAAACATATTTGAGAGCAAACCCCTGCTCTGGTAACCCAAGATTACATCTGTTTTCTTACTCTGTAATATCTATAGCAAGTCAGTTTTTCAATTCAGATTCCCAAATTGGTTTGAGCTTCAGTTTTTGCATGCCATTATGTAAATGTAAAAATATACTTTTAAAAAAATCCTCTTTTTTACTGCATGCCTAGCTAAGTGGCAGACTTCAAACACAGGCATAGTTGAACCAAACTCTGATGGTGTTAATAGGTGTTAATCTCGGTCATCGCTACACAATTTGAGTCAACATTTAAGAAAGTCTAAACCAAACCAAAGAGGCTGTTTTAGATAAATAATTCAGGAGCAATACTGCTATTATGTACTGTTCATTATGAAATATGCTTTAATATTCTTTACTGTGTTAACTGATAAAACGGTTTGGTTACTTTGACATAAATTGCTGTTTTTTCTGTTCTACCTCACTCATCTAAAAGCTTTTTTTTTTTTTTTTAAAAAAAAATCCACGGTTTTACAGCCTGGCCACCTGTAGTCATTCCATTGCAAGAACCAGTTGCTTTCAAAACCAGATGGGTTGTGGTGTGAAACAGTACCAAACTTGAAACAAATGTTCTTTATGCAACTAAATTCTCATGAAATAAAGCAGCATAAAGCATTAAATTTTCTTGTAAATAAATCTTAAAAAGGTGCTTGAAGAGCATTCATTTGCTCACTTTACAGATCTTGGGAACATTAGTGTTGTAGATGCTTTATTTTTTTATTTTTTTCTCGCCTTTGTGTTAAGCCTATTGCTAGAATTATTTTACTGCAGTTGCTTCAGTGAAGAAAACACAACTTTTTCCCTTATTAGGCAAAATAACCTCTTTTTTATTCTAGAATTAACACTTCTAGAAAAAACAGAAGGCAAATTATACCACTCTCAACAGTGTTAAATATTACAGTCATGTTTCATTGTTAATTGCGGGTGGACTGTTAAATGATCTTTTGAGTCATTGTTTACAGGGATAATTTTCTGGATAGTACTGCAAATTAATAACTGGGAAAAACAAACCCTAAAATGCTCTTCTAGTGCAAAAGTGTTTTCTAAATTGAATGAAGTCATGCTTCTTTTCCAGTTTCAAATGCCAACAAGTTAAAATAACTTCTCCACAAAAATAGCTTTTGGTATTCTTTCTCAGTCTTTTAAAAAAAAAAATCATAAAAGAATTAAGTAACTGGAGAAAATGAAATGTCTGGAAGCATTTGTGAGATGCAGACTAAATAAATGGGTTATTTCAGAGTTTCAGATTGTATGTTCAGATGTGCTTCTAAAAGCATGTATTTTTCATGCAATGTTTCCGAAAAAGACTAGCAAATGGAAACAGTGGTTAAATAGATAGCAGGAGCAAGATTGCCTGTTTTCTGCTGAATGAGGTTCAGAGAGGAGAACGTAAAATACAAAAAATTGTTCTGTCCTCTAGTGTAATGTTGGTAGAAATGAGTAAAAGAGGTTTTAGGTAAGGGTGGTCTTGTCCTACAGCTTTTCATAAAGAAAAATATTAGAACCTTGATTTAGTGTCTAACAGTCTCAAAAATACGGACACTTTGGTTAACAGCAATGTTAGTCCTCTATGTTAATTAACGCCCAGAAGGATAATGTTCTCTTTTTACTAGGTAGCTGTTTGCCTCTGTCTAACAATTTCACACAGTCTAGTATTTAAATAAAAATGACCATTTGATAAAGTTTGAGGGTTTACTTTGTTTCTCAAAGAATATACACAGGATTATATATGTAAAAATATCATCAACAATTATGTTTGAACCGACAGTAGACAGTGTCACGTAGATTAGGAATATGCTAGTTCTTAGTAATTCCAGAAAACACTGATGGTGCTTATATAAATGTCTGTGACCAGTATATCACTATGCAATTCATTGCTTATTTGGAGAGGCCTCTGAAATTTTAGTTCCAGTTTTCTTTTAAAAGCAAGTACAGAAGATAAGACTGTCTTTGTTATTGGCAGACTTGGTGCATTTTCTTAAAAGTTGCTGGATCATCACCTGAATTGCCTGAACTTAAATTTAGAGTTAAATAAAATTAAGGTTTGTGGTTTTTTGTTGTGTATTTTCTACTTTAATTAATTTTTATTGAAAATTACTTTCATTATTTTTTTTGTTAAATGTGCTTTGTAATCTAGTATTTTTTTTTCCTTCACAAGGAGCTTCACTTAACTTTTTATGAACTGCATTCGGTCTCTCTTCAAGAAGAAACACATCTATTAGTTACTGACAGCTCAACTTCTGAAGAGTTAGCATTTTTTTCTACATTTCAGGCAAAGTCAACTTTTCCAGAACACATTTGATTCATGACAGAAACTTAACTCCTAAGGAGGGATGTTTTTATTTGGTGTACTAAAGTTTTTATGTTTTTAAATGGCCTTTATTAGTTTGGAGAGGCAGGTATTTGTAATGGGACTTTTCAGAAAGGTTTCTGTTTTGACAGAGGCCCAAGGACTGTGGCATATTTCAGCAAATAGAAATGGTGACAGGAAAGTGAGAGGAAGTGCAGAATGTTTTGGTTCTTAGGAGTGGAATGTTTTACTCTGTCCCCAGCAGCCGCCTCTGTCCTATAAACAGGATACAACAGCTTCTCAATTGAATTGGGACAGCATGTCTGGGCCTGCCATGCTAAGCTTGCTGCTTTTTACAAAAAAGGTTGCCTCTTGAATCCCAAGGTTTGTTTCTTTGCTCCCTCCCTGCACCCTTTCATCACGCTATGGACTAGGCTTTCTGTTTCCTGACTGTGTTTCCGTCTTATGTGACCAGCCTTCCAAGTAACAGACTGGTCATTATCAAAAAGACGATCTTGATCATGAAAGAGGATCATGTTATGCTAAGAGGATGGATGTTGTTTTTTTCATGTTGTTCTTGTGGGTTGTTAAGATGCCAAATCAATGTTTAGTAATCTGCTTGTATCCTTTCCTCTTTGATTGTTGGCTTTCATTTAAATTACAGAGATGAGCAGAGCTGTGGATCTTTTTACATAAAAGAATAAGATATGGGTTTTTTCCTATGATTTCCTAGGTGGTTTTTTGTTATTACTGTTTGCTGAGTAGTTAGTCCATGGCTCTGTCCAGGTCTGGAAAATACACAACTTTGTTAGCATCTATTGGGTAGTTTACTTTTCATTGAATGCCTATTCTTGCCTTATTTTATCAAGATAACTTGAAGTCCTCGTTAAAGAGCAATTAATTTGGAAGGCAGGAAAAGCCTGTAAATTCAACTACCCTGCATATTTTCAGGAAAAGCTTGCTTGTGTCCGTACAGTTTTTAGCATCTTTGGAATTATTTGAAGTTTCAGTTATATTACTTCATATGTAGATGATTAAAATTTTAGCTCCTTAATTTTTGTATATGTGTCTTTTATCTTGATCAAAAGTCACCTCTCTCTTTTAAGTGGTACTAGGTGCATAGTGAAGTGCAGGTTGTCATTGAAGAAGCCAGGCTCAATAGCTGAAGGTTGCATGAAAGCAGGCTTTGGAATTCAGGTGCCAGACAGAGCACTGCCTTGACAACACTAGCAAAGTGAATTATTTCTAGAAGTTTTGTGTAGTATTTTCAGAACTGGTTCTACCACCCAGTGTGCAATTGGGTTGAGGATCCATTTGCATGGAACTGCTGGACCTTCCATTTCAGGATGGATGTTTTTAGGCAAGCATAGATGAATGTTTTCTGTTTCTTTAAGGCCCTATCTGGATGGAATGGTAAGAGACCTACCTGCAGATTATGAAGATGAATTAAAGGAGAGAGCACGCGTGCAGCAGGTTGTCAGAACTGGAACTTCTAGGTGTGGTATACACTGCATTTTTCTGATAATTGCACCACAAAATCATGGTGAAAGGGGAATGTTTATTTAGAATCCCTAATATGTTTTCTGAAATGGCTGATAGTTTGTCCTGCAGCTAGGATATAATAGAACAAGAAAAATATGTTTCCTTTGAGAACAGCTCTTGAAGCTTGCATGCCAGTTTTCTTTCGGTAGCACTAGATCACCAGTTCTCCAACTGAACACTTTTAACAGTTAGAATCAAGTGGAATCCTTTTTTGATAGTGGTTTTAAAATTCCCTTTTTCCCTTTTCCCTTGGATTTGCAAGTCCTGAAGTGACTTGCAAAAAAGTCTTGGTTTTGCAAGATCTAAGTGGATGAGGCAGAAGCAGAACACTTCTAAAGCCCTTGCATAAATTCTTGACTGGCACCACTTGGTCGGTCAACATTGTTGAAGTGTTCAAATGAGTCAGTGTTTCTGATGGCTTCAGAAACCGCAGGCAAATGAGAACTGTGAGAAATGCCTTTTTACCAGGCAGTTTCCACTTTTCCTTGTGATATTTATTTAGATTTTAGGAGAGCTGTTTTTCATAAATGTATCACATGGTGATGTAAGCCCATCTATCGTGTTTCACACAGACTGCAAGTAAATTCTCGAGTTTGATCTTTCCATTTTCTTTTTTTGTCTTTGCCAGAAATCAGGTACAAATCAGTTCTTCAGCTAATGAACAGTCCAAGTCTGCAGCTGAAATGCCGTATGCAACAGGCCTTGTTCTTGGTATGTATAAAAACCTAACGAATGACACTGAGTTAGCCTTTCTTTGCATAGTTTATTTTCCTTTGGGAATAATAAAAAACTAGAAAAATTAGCTGTTCTTTGTGCTAATTGTCCCCAAGACTGGTAAGTAGATATTATTTACAGAGAGAAAATAAAAAAAAGAAAAACAGGTTCCTTTTCCACCCTTAATTTAACAGCACTTTCTGATTAATTTTGAAGACCCCAAGTTTCTTCTTAGATGTCATTAACCTTTTAAGGCCCAGATACATTCTTAAGGGTTTTTTTACAAAATGATGTATAGGAGAAATATTAACCTCTGTATTGTTAAAGATATGGCTTGGTATTGAATTTTAATTGCAGAAATAGGGAAATGCTTCTCTTCACAACCTTGTGCAAGAACAAACAATTCTGATTATTCTGATCACCTCTTACTGCTTAAATGTAGCTGTAAAATTTAGTAGGGAACATTATTATTGAGCGTAGTAGAGAGAAATACTGTGAAAACATAGCATTCCTAGCTAAATTCAGAAAATTGTGGGAATAAAAGACCTGTAGTAGTTCTACAGATCAGAGCCTTTGAAGACAAGCTGGGTTTGAATTGTGGAAAAAAATTGACTAACAATTCTGACAACTAAGTTGTCAGAATAATTTCTATTTATTTTTACATAAATTCCCTGATCCTCAGTGTGATATGTGGCAGGTCAATTTTTTGGAACTGTTTAAAGTCAGCATTAGAACAGTGGTCTTGTAATGGTCAGTCTTTCTGATCTGTTCAGTCACCTCTTTTGTAGTAACTTGAATACGTGAAGTTATCATAGAATCATAGAATGTGTTGGGTTGGAAGTGACCTTTAAAGGCCATCTAGTCCAGCCCTCCTGCAGTGAGCAGGGACATCTTCAACTAGATCAGGTTGCTCAGAGCCTTATCAAGCCTGGCCTCTGGACTCACTCCAACAGATCCATGCCCTTCTTGTGCTGAGGGTTCCAGAGCTGGACAAAGTAGTCCAGGTGGGGTCTCACCAGAGCTGGCCATGGTTCTTTTGATGCAACCCAGGATGCATCAAAGTTGTGAATTTGTGTTCCTAGTATTCCTGGTTAGGAGAAGAATATTGTTAACCATGTTGTATAAAGATTATATAAATTAAGACTTGAAACTTTTGGAAATTAGAAGTGATTTCAGAACTCCCCCCAAATCACAAACCATGAGGTTATCTTGCGCATTTTGGTCACTTTACAGTCCCAGCACAATAATTGAATAAAAAACTCATTCAGTCATGCATCACTGGTGGGTTTTTTGTGTTTTTTGTTTGGTTGGTTGCATTTTTTTGGGAGATGGAGGGTTATTTTTGTTTGATTGTTCTTTTGTTTTAGTTTCTTGGCAGTTTCCTTCACTTTATTGTTCAAGTCTAGCTCACTGAAGATCCATAGTGACTTTGTGTATGGAAATATGTTCAGAGTCCTTGTGTCTGATAGCCATACTATATAGAATGTGGTGAAGATGGGGTTTTTTTGTTTTCTTTTTTAAATAATAGAAGACTCCACGCTTATTGTGGGGAAACTACCACTAGTTGAAAGTTTTTTGGGTACCTTAAAATCCACATGAGATGTTAGCACTGTTTCCTGTTACATATACATATCTGCCAATACTTTGCTAATTTTTAGTAGTAATGGGAACCATCCCAAAAGTGGAGCAATTTGCTTTCCTCCCTGTGGGTTTTACTCTCTTCAGTTTTAACTTTCATGTTTCTACAGAGCAATGCCTCATAATTTTGGAGCGCCATAGTGTATCTTCCTTAGTTGAGCATTAGGGGAAAAAAAAATGTAAAATTTAAGTAAATTTTTTTAGTTGCTGTTGTATTGGATAGCTTTGAAATTTGTAGCTTCCTGACTATACAAAAACAGGCAAACTAGGAAAATAATTATGAAAATTTTAGTAGTTTTGGTCATCATACTCTGTTACCAAAGGCAGGCCTGCGGTTTGTTTCTAAAATAATTGTTTCTTAGTGACTTTCTTACTGTGGGAGAAAATAGATAATTACTGACCTTCTTACTGTGTAGAAATAGTTATTCACTGAGCTGATGTTACAGATAGTGATAATGAGTAGAGACAACCAGAAGTAGTTAATCACCAAGGATGGAATAACAAGAAGTATTTAATCACTTCAAGGTTCTTCTATATGTCAAATATGTGCTCCTATACCAATTAGAAGAGAGTTACGGTTACTTCAAAGAACCTCCTCAAGAAGTTGGCAAACTTACAGCACACTTTCACTGTCCTGAGATGAGTCAGTACCTTAAAAGGATAATGTGAGGAAGGGTCTCCTTACCCAAACGATCACCGAGACACTCACGCCTGAGCAGAAGTGTTTTGCCGACGCAGCAAAGTTTGATACGCATGGGTAAAAAGGACTATTTGGTCATCCTGATGAATATATAGGCCTAGGTGGAGTTATGTATTAGGTAGGTGGAATAATGAGAATATTCTGTGTATAAATAATGGGTGAATACCCCAATAAGGTGTGCTAGATTTGTGGGTTTTCCCCCTAGCACCCGACTCGAATAAAGCAATATCTTCTCTCTAAACTACTTTTGGTTTCGAGGGCTTTTATTTCAGGTAACACTCAAAACAAACTGCCTACTAAAGCTAGATATACTTTTTTTTCCCTCGGTAAAGATCCAGTATTCTGTGCACATTCCCAGATCGTATACTCTGTGTTTCATTTTTTATATTGACTGAAATGCAATGTTTTTGTCCAGTAACTTTTATGCATTTACGCAGACATGTGGTCCTTTCCATTAGGTGGTCAGGACCGAGAACTTCTCCAAAGGAAAAAAGAGAAATACAGGCAAGAACTAATAGAACAGATGGCTGAGCAACAGCGAAATAAGAGACGGTAATGGACAGTTACTATATTTTTAAAAGATAATGGCTGAAATTTAAAGGAATTTCATTAATTCAATGTGGTAAGAATAATTTTCATAACTAAGGAATTCCAGCTAGCTAGGTAATATTGCATACAATTCAACTTACTGGCGTGAGAGCCTTAGTTTTTAATAAACAAAATAACCAGGTTTCAGTGGAACAAAGGAAAAAAAAGATTATTTTTTTCATTTTTAAAAAATGATTTTTAGTTTCTTAAAGGTAAAGAAGCTCTAACTGAAGTTATGTTTCTGTCTGGTAGAGGATTATCTAATTACATTGCAAAGTTGAAAATGAATCTTGTCTTGTTTTGTTCTCCAATATAGGAATGTAGCTTTTTACTTTGAAAGTGCTTGACCATCTGGCTTATGCAGAAAGTAAAACATAAATTTCTTGCTTACCTTTTAGTAGCTGCCTGCTGAGTGATAGTATGGATACATAAAAACACACAGTGATATTAGTGAAGAGATAAGGAATTAAAAATAAGTTACTATTGTCAGTTTCACTGTGTTGAAAAATGCTGAATGTGCCTAAGCCCTGAAATTCCCATACTGTACTTATTGCTGTACTTTTGAATCATTCATTTCAGTATTTTTATTATAAACTTCCTGTAACGTGAATAATGATCAATTGTTAAGAAATGTCCTGAAAGGTTTTAGCAAAAAGCCATGTGATGGTTTACCCTTTTATGGTAGTTGAATTTTTATTAGGTGTAATAGATGATAGCCAGATACTTCTTGAGAGTTCTGCCTATTTACAAATAATGTACAGTATTCTTCTTTGTTGACTCCAGAAGAAATCAAGTGTAATCATGTCTTCTGTTATCCTGTATTTTCAGAGTTACTTTAACCAGAGTTGTGAGGTTTGTGCTTTGAAAGAATGAGCACAGTTGTTACTGCTTTCTGATTTTAATTTTTTTTTTCTTTTTGAAAACAAAAACAGGGAGAAGGAACTTGAGCTCTCCGTTGCTGCTTCTGGAGCTCAAGACCCAGAAAAGAAGGTAAAGAACTTAGATTTTCATTCACCTTTATAGATTTCTATTTTTTTTTTTAATTACATTTACATTGTGGTTGCTCAGTCACAAACCTCTGTAGGGCATTTATAGACTGATAAATGTTGTGTTTTTTTCTAGTAGGTCACTAGCATGGACTAAAATTGAAGCCAAGGATAATAAGGCTGTAGCTCATTACACATGCTTTTATCTTAAGAGGAAAATATTTGCATGGAAGTTATTGAACATTTTCTTTTGCTGTAACCAAGTGGAAATTTTGTACAAGCAGTGGTTATCATGGAAAAAATACTTAGCATCCAGTGGTAGCCCGTACGTGCACACATTAGTGACCTTTCTTTGGGAATGGAAAGTATGCTGCAGAAAGTTTTTGCTCTTCTTCATTCAAAAAGAAAAACACAGTTGTTTTGCAGCCGAGTGGACCTTCTTGGAGCACTTTTTAATTTCAAATTTGTAATTCCTTTTTAAACTATCAAATATAGTATTTTTATAGGATTTTATAAAAAGCAAGATGCTTAATATTGTGTTGCTTGTAAGATTTCATGCAGAGTTACTACTGTCTCCCCTTCCTTAGTAAGGTGGTTATTGTACTAAGAATTTTGATCAGCATATATGAAAGAGTAGATTGCCAGCACTAGTGCATTAGTAGCGGGCTGATTGTCACAGAACTAGTGGGATTTGCAGGTGTGTTTGTGAAGTGCCAAAACCATTGCATCTTGGGTGCAGTCGAGATCTGCTGTTGGAGATGTAGGGTGGGTAACTTTCTCAAGGAAGAGCAAACTGGTTATTAATTTAACTGTTTCTTGAGGGAGGCTACAACGCAGAAGGAAACTTGTGCCATTTCTGGAGGGTTCAGTGGAGGTGGAAGGAGCTCTTATTTTCTAGAAAATGAAGATGAATGAATAGCTGTAAGATGCTATTTGTCAGCATGTGAGGCATGAGACTGCGAGTGCACATAGATAAGCAACGAAGCTGAATCAAAATCCTTACTCCTAAATGGGGAGGGAGAATACTGACAAGCGGCCTGGCTGCATGTTCCTGCCCTCTCTGCTTAAAGTACTTGTGGTGCTTGTTTGATCCCTTTTGCAAACTGATTCAGTGTGGTTAACTGGCAGAAACCTGTATCTTTTTTGCTGCTCTAGCTGGTTTAGAGAGGTCAGTTGTCTAATCAGGGATTCACATGGTGAAAGGGAGAGGGATGGAGCATACAGCTGGGAGCCAGGGAGGAAAAAAGGAAAAACTGAGTGGAGGATGCTGGCTCTTTCAGCACAGCAGGCTGTAAGGTCAGCGTAAACACTTTTGTCTAATCAAAGCTGACTAGGCAGAAGCATGCTGTGCTGAAGCACTCTATATACCCTACGCATCTCAGTTGGAGACTGAAAAGTGCCTCTTGTAGGAACAAAATTACATCCAGAGCAAGTCCAGGGCATGTATAATGTTTTAAAACCATTAATTTAGCTGAAAGCCTTCAATTAAGTAGAATTGCTACATTCATTAAGCAGCAGTCACTGTTAGCTTTAAATTGCCTCTCAGGGAGGGATTCTAATTAGGTAGATTTCTTGATTAATTACAGGTTGGTTAAATAGCAATGCCTGATTTAGAATCTATAAATGTGGACTGTTGTATATACTGCTTGTTTAAAAGAAAACAATCCCCAGGATGAACTGAGTACTATAGTCACATCTGAAATTAGCTACAGAGCTGAAATCTGGGGCACTTTGAGAGCAGTTCTTATCACACCTACTAGTGAGAAACATTGTTTTAAATGTTCTCCAGCTCAAGACACTGGATTTGAAAAAAAACATTAACAAAAATATAGTCTGCAGACTGCTTTATAATTTTCAATTGTTGTAGCTCATATCTGTTATCTAATTTTGTATTCACATCTAGAAATCTGAAGTTAAATTTTCTAAACAAATATTCACATTAGTAGATTTTGAGAATCTTACTGCTGTAGTTCATGATTGGTGAGTGCTAACTGCCTTGTATACACTGTCTTGCAGCTAAGTGATGAGGAGGTAAAGATTTAATATTTTGCTGAAATACTTCCATATTGTAGGGTATATGGTTTGCTGTTAGATATTTAATAGTTGGTTTCTGGTATTACTTTCTCTGAGTGCATGTTAATTGAAGCCCTACAATGTTAGGACCAGTAAATTCGGAAACAAAATCTATTTATATGAGGTATTAATTTTTTCTGGTCTTCTATAATATTGACTCATTTAAACAAACATTAAAATGTTTATGCATAGCAGCTGGTATAAGGGCTTTCTGGGTGTGATAGGATAGTTCTGAAATTAACCAACTTGCATGCCTTTGTGCCACTTGCATGTTGCCTTTGACTTTTTTCTGAGGCTACCAGTTATCAATAAACATTTGATGCTTTAAAAAAAAAAAAAACCACAAAATTTTGTAATTGTTGTGGTTGCAAAAGCTAAGGAAATCAAATGAAATGACAATATCACAAGGAAATGTTTATTGGAAAAAGCCTCAGTGTGTGTTTGGGTTTTTTTTTTTACTGATTATGAGCTATTTTCGTTTTTGGCGTGGTGGGGTGTATTTTTGAAACTTTTCCTATGCATAATATGATAATAATGCCCATGTAAGAAACCACTGGCTGTAGATAACTTGTGCTACAGACAACTGCATAAATACTATTTTTATCCTGGAAAATAACTAGAACCGTATACTTCCTGAAACCTGCTGTAGAGGCTGGATTTTGTAAATCTGGAAAACACTTGGATTTCCTTGTAGTATTAGGTTTCCAGTAATTCCTTGGGAGAAAAAAAATGCAATTATGAGGAATTTGAACAGCTAGTTGGGGAACCAGAGTATTTAATGCAGCCTAAATGCAGGTTAAGAGTGTTTCCTAGTAATAACAAAGTAACTGCCTTTTTTTTTTTCCTCTCTTTTTCTATTCCCCCCCTCCCCTTCAGCCAAATAGATTGAAGCAGTTTGGCTTGACAGCGAGAGCTTCTGAAGAGAATGTACCTCCTGAAAGGCCTAGGGTGGCTTTTCAAACTCCGGTGCCCATCTCTTCAGCCTCTCCAGCGAATGAAGACTTTCACAGGGGCCTAGCCAGCACTCTTGGTGAAATAGCAGCACCCAGGTGTGTCACCGTCACATTCATTTTGCATGTTAAATAAGCTTAGTTTTAAGCACATTATTACTACTTAGTGGCTCTTTGTGTAGGATAAGAGGTGTGCTGTAGAGATGATGACCATGGTTGTAGTATTGAACCACACTGCGAGGGTGCTTGGGGCACGTGCCCAGCAGTGTCTGTATTGTTAGAAGGCTGGTATGGCATGAGTTTGGCCCCTGTTAATTAAGCGATCTCCCAGGGGTAAGCTCAGGAATGCAGTGTAGGCGAGGACAGCTTCCAGTAGATACTATGGTTGAGACTAAACTCTTTTGGAAGAGAGAAGGAGCTTTAGGCATGAGGCTGAAGCTGTGCTGTGCCACTTGCCCTTTGACCAGAGACTAATCCTTGGCTTGTTTTATTTACTGTTACTGATGTAACCAGTAAGTATCATTAACTGAACCAGTTAAAGGTGGCATGCTTATTTTATGTTCTTTAGATCTCTGGAATAGTGTGCGTTCATGTACTTCTCCCTAAGGGAAGGTTAATTTCCTACTGAGGCTTATTGTATCTTGTTCCTGCATGGCACTAATGAGAGGTCTTGGGCTGAGCTAAATCTAGAGTTTTCCTATAGTGAATTCTCTTTCTGTTTTTTTTTTTTTCTTTCTTAATGATCTCTCTTTTAAGTTGTACCACAAAACAAAGAATTATGTTCCTTTGTTCTTTAAGGCTTGCACCGATGCCGCCGCCTCCACCACCAGTTTTGACAGACAACTATAGAACACCTTATGATGATGCATATTACTTTTACGGGGTTAGGAATCCTTTGGATCCCAATCTTGCATATTGTAAGTTGATGATTTTAGGTGGATTGGTTGTTAGAGTGATTCAGGTAACTGCTTTTTATCTAAATAATGATGAAAAATGTAGAACTAGTTCCAGAAATTTAAATCCATTTCTTAGATGTGTTGAGTGAAAAGTAGGCTTTTTTTCAATACTAGTTTTGAATGCAGTAGTTTTCTCCAACTGCAAAAGGGGCTATGGCTTCCAGAAATCTTGTTCATCACTTGGAACAAGCTCAGTCTCAGCTACTTAGCCGTTACTCCTACCAGATAATTTTCTTTAAAGTTTTGATAATCAAAACATTAGTTTCTAAAATTGCTTAAATCATATTATAATCGATTATATGTTTAGGTGTTGTTAAAATTTCAGGTATAATTTTAAATATTTTTAAAGGAACTGTATGAAGTAATCAAACTTTTTATTTTAAGAACTCCTTTTTTATCCGCCCTTTGACTGCTTTGTGATGATTTCATGAGTGAAACAACTGTGATGTATGTGGGGAGGGACTGGATTGTGTGAAATTTGTTTTTTTTTTCTTTTTTTCCCCCTTTTTTGCTTTTTTAGAGGAAAAAACAGAAATACTCTTAAAAAGTTGTTGTGCTACCTTCATAGAAAAGTTATAGAATCATAGAATGGTTAGAATTGGAAGGGACCTTAAAGATCATTTAGTTCCAATCCCCCTGCCATGGGCAGGGGCACCTCCCACTAGACCAGGCTGCTCAAAGCCCCATCCAGCCTGGCCTTGAACACTGCCAGGGATCCACATCCTCACTTCCAGAGGGTATCCACAGCTTCTCTGGGCAACCTGTTCCGGTGCCTCACCACCCTCACAGTAAAGGATTTCTTCCTAATATCTGATCTAAATCTCCCTTCGTTCAGTTTAAAATCATTACCCCTTGCCCTATCACTATGCTCTCTGATAAAGAGTCCCTCCCCATTTATCCTGTAAACCCCATTTAGGTACTGGAAGGGGCTATAAGGTCTCCCTGGAGCCTTCTCTTCTCCAGGCTGAACACCCCCAGCTCTCTCAGCCTGTCTTTACAGCAGAGGTGCTCCAGCCCTCTGATCATCTTCGTGGCCCTCCTCTGGGCCCGCTACAACAGGTCCGTGTCCTTCTGTTGGGGGCTGTAGAGCTGAATGCAAGTTAAAATAAAGGAGGAAAGAACCTTACAATAATAGCTCTTACTGGTTGGTTTGAATGAGATTTGTGTTCACTGGAGAATTTCAGGAATGCTAGAGATTTAAGAGCAAAACTTTTTAGATCTTTTTTTTCCAATGTAAATTTCTCCCTATCCTGAAATGTGATAGCTTACGTTTTTGAGAAGGTCAGGTTTGGGGTTATTTTTTTGGTTTTTTTGTTTGTTTGTTTGTTTTTTAAGTTCTGGACACCTTTTTTACCTTTTCTTTGTAATCTTACTTTCAGACCACAGTTTTGACTCTCAGAAGTTTGGGGTTTTTGGGGGGTTTGCTGTGGTGTTTTATTTTGATGTTTAGTTGTTTGGTGTTTTTTACCCTTGTATCAATATAACCTCTAGGGTAAAATGGCTTAGTTTATAGAGTATTAAAGAAATTAATTATATTATAGAGTATTAAAGAAATTAATCCTTAAAATTCACATATGAGAGTTAGGTTTTCTAGAAGCTTGTTGTCACAAACTGGAATATTGCTAGTGCTTAAAATTTGAAAGTGTGAAATTGTTTTAGAGATGCATCTCGTACTGTTTTGAACACAAACAGTAGTATGCACAGTAATTTCAAGCCCTGCTGTGGCAGGGTGCTACAGGTCGTAGTTCGAGTACAGATTCCAAATGTACTGTAGTTCTGCAGGAGGCAATTGGGCTCTCCTCACAATAGAGGACAATTTGAAAAGCATGAAGACAAGTGTTACCTTAAGCAAAGTTATTTCTTTTTGTTAATTTGTTGTAGAATAAGTTAATGAAGACATTTGTAAACTTAAAAGGGATTTAGTTGAATTTAAGAAACAGATTTGTACCTTGGCATTGTGTTTCTTGCTTTAGGGGGCATTAAGGATTAGCTAAATTTGTTACAGAAGTTGAGAGTCCTGTTTGTAATTCTGCAGTCACAGAGTTTGAGCAGTGAGTTCTGTTCTTTTAAGTAATGGCAAATGTTTCTTTTTGAGCATTCAAAATTTAAAATAGTATTTTTTTTATTTTTTTTTTTTTTTACTTTGTAGATGGTACAGGTATGATGGGAATGCAACCCACACCTAATCTGGATCCTCCTTTACGCCAAGCCCCAGTGGAGCAATCTGTGTAAGTATTATCTGTATTCATATTCTTTGTTTTTATTTATCTGTATTGATATGCTTTTCGTGTTGCAAGTATTTTGCTGAAAACGGATAAGCCTTTGAATTAAAATCTGTTAAAGACAACTTTTCAAACTTCTAATTAAGAATTTCTGTCTAAATAATGATTCAGTCAACTCCTGTTTTTATATGGATTTATGAAAATGTTTGAGACTATAAATTGCCAACCAATTTTTAAAAAATTTCATCCCCTCTGGACCCTGTGATGTTTTCCTTTTATATGTCTGATTTCCTAATTCAGAAGTAACATTGGAGAGAGGAATACAGGAGACAAACAAAGAAGCACAAGAGTATTTTCTGAAGAAAAAACAAAGCCTTCTAAAGAGGCAACATTATCTTATCAACAAGAATTACAACAGCAGGTACTGAGTGATAAAGCTTCTGACGCTTTCTTCTTTTACTTTTTAACATATAATGGTTGTAACTATAGTACTCTTTCAAACATATTTATTTAGTTTTATCTTAACTCTCCCTCCCTTCATCACTTCCTTCCTCCTTTTCCTCTGACTCTGCTTTAGCTCATTTTAGCATTTGAGGTGGACAGTAAACTCTTCAATATTTTTTGTCAGAGGCAGAGTGAATGTAAAGACTGACAGTAAACAAATTAGTTCTGGGCATGGAGTTTTATATAATTATTTTCATAATTTTATATAATTATTTTTATAATTACATACTGTATTGCAAAAATTATATAATTGCAGAACAAAAGCAATGAGTCGGTTTGCTCTGATATTGCTATCTTTCAAGATTTTAATTTTTCAAGATTGCTTTTGAGCATTATTGCTCTAATGATTAGGAGCACTCTAATTTCAATAAATTCTTCATGATCATTTGGATACTAATTCTAAAGCCTCCCTAATGTTTACTTCTAGTATGTTTGTAGGTGGGGTCTTATCTCTTTTCAGCTTCCTTTTTGATAGAATAGATGAATTTCTTGTATCCTGTCTTCCAGTAGACATCCTAGTCCCTTACTTATTTTAGTGGCCTTTTGCTGCTGCATCGTACGGGAGTTTTTATTTATAAAATATATTTGACCATGATAAGGCATGTTATTTCAGAAGAGTTTTGCTAGAACCCAGTTCAGTGGCACTAACATTTTCTTACCTTATTCTTTTTTATGTATTTCTTCAGTGGACGTAAATAATTGCTATAAAAACATTCTCATTCTAATTATGATTGTGCATAGGGATAAAGAAGAGGCTGTCAATCAAGGTCAAATTAAGAATAAAATAATCATTTAGGAATAGTGTCTGATGTTGTGCTTACACTTCTCTGAAGGCATTTTCTTACTATAGTTTTCAGAAGTAAATTTTATCTTGCTGTATGAGAGACTGCACAATTTGACATAAAGGTCTAATAAACGTGGCAACACAGTCTTTCAAAGTTATTATGCTGCTTATGGTTGAAAGCAAACAGAATGTATTCTGCTTTTTTTTCCTATAGGTAAACCTGACTGACGGTTTTTGTAAATAGTTGACAAGGCCAGATGGGTCTTTGTGTTGACTCATTACGAGTGTTACGAAATTGTCTGACTGCTTGATAAAGGGAAATGTTTACCTAATGCACAGAAGGAATAAACCTAAGAAAAAATACATTAATATATTTCAGCTACATAAATAATAGCTAATATTTTAAAAGCTTTTAAAAAACAGTTGGACTTTTTTTAACAGCTGTTATCTTTATAAATGCTACATTAAATTATTAGGAGACTTAGTTATATAAATTTAACCTTGTTTTGAAGAAAAGGAAGAACAAACCACGTAAGCAGTTCTGTGTTATTTGCATACGTCATCATGTCTTACTGCAGAAAACTATTTCATGAATCATGATAGAATTGGGTAGCATTCTACTAAGGCATTTATTGTTAAGAGTCTTTCTTCATCTCCTGTCATCTCTAGTCTAAGTTTTGGTTAAACAAAATATGCCACGTTGATAGAAGCAAGTGCTATAATCCTGTAGAATTTTGCCTGTTTGGTTTTCAGGCAGTATAAACTTCTGTATCACAAGATCCAAGGATATGGGACTTTTGATCTACTGCAAGTGTCTGCTGTGAACATTTCTGGAACTTGGAAGTCTTACAGTGTGTTTCTCTGTGATGATGCACAACTGTACGTGCACGTTTTGACAGCAGTATTCAATGCACTGTCTGCAGTACAGGCAGTGACATGTTTGCAATTTGCTTGATATAGACGGGTGGAATGGGTAATTATAGTATTCAGCTTGCTCTGTTAACTTTTTATTAAAATTATACTTAATGTGATATTTTCATGCAGCTGACTTTGGTTTGTTTGGGTTTAGATAAGAGAAAGAGAGGAACGACGCAGACGAGAAAAAGAGGAGAAGGAACGCTATGAAGCCAAGTTACAAGCAGAAATGAGGAATTATAACCCCTGGGGAAAAGGTGGTGGTGGTGCTCCTCTCAGAGATGCAAAAGGAAATTTGATAAGTATGTTTGCCAAAATTATGTATTGTATTTTTAAGATTGATGTTTTCTTGCTCTTGTAAAGGTTCTATTTGGATACGTTATTCCTTGTTACTCAGATAGTTACACCTGCACTGGTAGCCCTTTATTGACAAATAGAAGTTCTTGTTTCAAGCAGATACCCTCTAGGAATATTTGAGTAATTATTTTGATTTCAGTAGAATTGTTCAAAGAATGCAAGTTGAACAAAATGGGAAACACAGGGTACATCAACTATAAATGAATTCAAAATGCAATTGTAAAGGGAGAACAAGGAAACCAAGCTGTTAGAATCAACTGCAGTATAAATATACCTAAAGTTTGTTGTGAAGACTTTAAATTCAATGTCTCCCAGGAACAGGATTTTTTTATTGTTTGTAGTTTTTTTTAAATTGCTTCTAGGCTTAGAAAGCTCTACTTGTGACATGGAAAATGGAAGCATGTTTGAATAAATACGTAAAGCTAAGTGGACTATTTAAATTTCCCCAAGTAATACTGCTGGTAAATGGCTATATAAATAGCAGTCAGACAGCAGTAATGTTTTTTAAGACTTATTTTTTTCCAAGTGCTGTTTTATTCAAGATGGGTCTGTAGTGGGCTGGGAGATAGCTGTGATTGGGGAAAGTTGTTCACCCACCCCTCCAGTAAATTAGAGACAGATGCAAGATTAAAATTCAGATTCCTGATTCTGGTTCCTACTGAACCCTACAACAATATTTTATCTAAAATAAAAATAGTACTCAGTAGGCACAATTAGATTTTTATATTTCAAAACAAAATTATTTACACTAAATTAACTAGTGCCACAGGTCCTCTTTTGTTGAACACTCTCCCATGTAGTCTATAGAACAGGTTTGGAAATCAACTTTATGATGGATCTTATCTTTAAGATAAATCAACTGGACACTTTTTGCTCTTTCTCCCCCACACAGGAATTTGAATGCTTCCAATTATTCTGGGGAAAAAGAGAATACCTAATGAATTACCCAGAGGAAGTGAAGAGGGGTCTTTGAGACAAGCATCTCTCATATGCACACAGGGGTATCAGTCAATTTCCTCTTATGGAAAGCTGAATACAGTAGTGGAAGCAGTAGTAGTTATGGTCCAAAATGACTAGAAGTGGTAACTTTTAAAGTGAGTCAGTCTTACAATTTTAAAACTATTCATTTCTCATGTGAAGCAAATTGACTTTCTTGTTATTGGAATATGATGATGAAGTGTGATTAGATTTTTAAAATAGATCTTCTGTTAATAAAATACGAGAATTTTCAAAGCATGGAACACTTACTGGATAACAGTTTATAAATAAATAATTAGTTTCAGTTTTATGATACCTGAACAACATCTGTCTAAATTCACAATGTAGTTTGAGGACAGGGGGTAAAGCTTAAATGCTTTTTAAAGATTGTGTCCCCAAATAATAAGTTTAGAAGCTTGTGTTGAGGATCCAAGTTTGTATTTATCTCCAGAGGAGAGAGAGGTGTTCACACTACCTAACTTCAGGCACTGCATTTAAGTGTCTGGCTTCTTTCTCTAGGCTTTATAATGGTGTGAGTAGAGCGGGACAGAGGAAAGCGTAGAATCATAGAATTGTTTAGGTTGGAAAAGACCTTTAAAGTCATCAAGTTCCCACCATTAACCTGGCACTGCCAAGTCTGCCACTAAACCATGTCCCTAAGTGCCACATGCACGTGTCTTTTAAATACCTCCAGGAATGGTGACTCCACCACTTCCCTGGGCAGCCTGTTCCAATGCCTAATAACCCTTTTGGTGTGAAAATTTATCTAAACCTCCCCTGGTGCAACCTGAGGCCATTTCTTCTTGTCCTATTGCTTGTTACTTGGGAGAAGAGACTTGACCCCCACTTCGCTACAACCTCCTTTCAGGTAGTTGTAGAGAGCAATAAGGTCTCCCTCAGCCTCCTTTTCTCCAGGCTAAACAACCCCAGTTCCCTCAGACGCTCCTCATAAGACTTGTGCTCCAGACACCTCACCAGCTTTGTTGGCCACCTTTGGACACATTCCAGTGCCAAGTACAGGGGGATGATCACTTCCCTTGTCCTGCTGGCCACGCTACTTCTGTTACAGGCCAGGATGCTGTTGGCCTTCTTGGCCACCTGGGCACACTGCTGGCTCATATTCAGGCAGCTGTCAAACAGTACCCCTAGCTTTTCTGCCAGGCAGCTTTCCAGCCACTCTTCCCTAAACCTGTAGCATTGCATGGGGCTGTTGTCACCCAAGTGCAGGACCTGGCCTTGTTGAACCTCATACCATTGGCCTCAGACAATCGATCCAGCCTGTCCAGATCCCTCTGTAGAGCCTTCCTACCCTCCAGCAGATTGACGTTCCCACCCAACTTGGTGTTGTCTGCAAGCTTACTGAGGGTGCACTTGATCCCCTCATCCAGATCGCTGATAAAGATTAAACAGAACTGGC
>VXBO01004248.1:102638-146789 GCA_013400135.1 Rhinoptilus africanus
ACACCACTCATGACCAGCTGCCAACTGGATTTAACTCCATTCGCCACAACTCTTTGGCCATCCAGCCAGCTTTTAACCCAGCAAAGAGTACTCCCATCCAAGATGTGAGCAGTCAGTTTCTCCAGGAGAATGCTGTGGGAAACAGTATCAAAGACTTTACTGAAGTCTAGGTAGACAACATCCACAGCCTCTCCCTCGTCCACTAAGCAGGTCACCTTGTCATAGGAGGAGATCAGGTTTTTCAAGCAGGACCTGCCTTTCATAGACCCCTGCTGACTGGGCCTGATCACCAGGTTGTCCTGTACGTGCCACATGATGGCACTCAAAATTATCTGCTCTACAATCTTCCCAGGCACCGAGGTCAGACTGATATGCCTGTAGTTCCCTGGATCCTCCTTCTGGCCCTTCTTGTAGGTGGGTGTCACAGTTGCTAACTTCCGCTCAACTGGCGCCTCCCTGGTTAGCCAGAACTGCTGGTAAATGATGGGACGTGGCTTCGTGAGCACTTCTGCCAGCTCCCTCAGTACCCTTGGGTGGATCCCATGTGGTCCCATAGACCTGCGTGTGTCTAAATGGTGTAGCAGGTCACTGACCATTTCCCTTGGATTATGGGGGCTTCGTTCTGCTTCCTGTCCCTCAGCTCAGGGGGCTGGGTACACAGAGAACAACTGGTCTTACTAGTAAAGACTGAAGCAAAGAAGGCATTACGTACCTCAACCTTTTCTAATCCTTTGTCACTATGTTACCCCCTGCATCCAATGAAGGATGGGATTCTCCTTAGCCCTCCTTTTGTTGCTGGTGTATTTATAGAAACATTTTTTTATTGTCTTTTATGGCAGTAGCCAGATCAAGTTTAGTTCATCTTTGGCCCTTCTGATTTTCTCCCTCGCGTGATCTTTGTAGTCTTCCTGAGTTGCCAGCTCCTTCTTCTGAAGATACTCAGCTCCAGCCAAAGCCCTCTGTTCAGCCAGTCCAGTCGTCTTCTCCGCTGGCTCATCTTTTGGCATATGGGAATGGCCTGCTCCTACCCTTTTAAGATTTCCTTCTTGAAGAATGTCCCACCTTTTTGGACTCCTTTGGCGTCAGGACTGCCTCCCAAGGGACTCTGTCAGCCAAGCTCCTAAACAGGTCAAAGGGTGCCCTCCATAAGTCCAAACAATCCTGCTGACCCCTCTCCTTACTTCTCCAAGAATCGAAAACTATTATCATTTTGTGGTCACTATGCCCAAGACGGCCTCCAACCAGTCCTTCTCTCACCCACCAGTCCTCATCTGTTCACAAACAACAGGTCCAGCAAAGGCATCTTCCATAGTTGGCTGCCTCACCACTTGCATTAGCCTGAGCTCTGTATATACCTCCTGAGAAGCTTATCTCTGTCTGTAAATGTTCCTTAGCCTGTTTTCCAGAATTACGTATGTAAAGTTATTTTTCCCACCATAGTTTAGCAGCATGATGGATAAGCTATGAGTCACGTGTTGTGAAGCATAACATGCTGTTTCTGCTACGTCTCTTTTTTCTTTTTATGCAGTGTGACTTGTCTTTTTATCCTCTTGAAAATGTCTGTAAATAGCTTTTGAGATTCTGGTGTATGCAAAGGCTGCTTTAGCGAGGGATGTGATTTAAAGTTCTAGGAATCTTTGTGCTTAAATGACTACAGTAATTCATAATTATCAGAAACACTATTTTAAAAGATAATCTGAAAACTGTGTAATATGCTTTTGTCTTGAAATGAACAAGTATGGTGAATACTTCAAAATGAGCTGAAATTAACATTTTTGATCAGGATTTTTATGGTAACTGAGTGGCACCATGTAAATTTTGGTGAAAATGTTGGATGGCATTGTTTTGCTTACATACAGAAACCTGCACCCGGATTATTACTGAAGACTTGAAGACCAAAAGACACTTTAATGGTCATTGTTCTTACTGCCCTTAAGAGTAATCAAATAGAGATTCAATACTTAAAATACTGATACTAAACTTAAAAGTATTTTACATCTTTAAGGAAATGGAAGAAGGGGTGGTTTCTAAATACATGATTGTCAACACAGACTTGTCAGTCATTTTTGAGCTTGAGCTCTTTATCTTTCCATTTCATAGCATTTTGGGGTGGGAGAGAGGGGAGGCTTACTGTGAAGATTCATTCCTGGCAAAAGAAAACAAAGAAAATAAGTATTTTAATCAGTGAATTCCTAATGACTAGTATTTTACCTATAGCTTCTATATTCTTGTCTTTGCTTAAATTTTTTGTTCCCATAGCTGGTTTGCCCAGGAAAAGTGGAGTCTGCTCCAAAATCCCTGTATTTTTGAGAATCTATAGTGAACTTATGAGAATAGAATATTATAAACAGTTCTTTCCCCTTTCCTTTAGCGGATTTGAATATGATGCACAAGCAAAATGAAGATGCATATCATAATCCAGAGGCAAGACTATTTGAAGACAAAAGGGCTATTGTATCTGACCTAAGTTTGGCCTCCCCAAGACCTGAGAACACAGAAGCATCTACAAATAAAATAGCAGGTTTTTAAGAATACTCTTACAGCTCTAACTTATTTGTAGATCTTAGTAATCAAAGTTCTCTGGTTTCTTTACTCCTTTCTTTTAGTCCTGTGATAGTGTTAGTGCTCTCTACCTGTGAAGTCAGTCTTATGCTCCTTTCCCAAACTTCTTCACTGCTGTCACTCTGTGCATTAATAATGTATTTTCTTATTGTCTATCATAACCGACAAGACAAATAAGTGTTTTAGCACTGAACAGCCAGGATCAGTACATTAAAATCCTCATACACGTTTGTTTTATTTTTAAATGATACAGTAAAATACAAGAGCATAGTAGTAGAGAAGATGGAATAAAAGCAGGGGGAAGGTCTGCAGATGTAGGATGTTATAGGTTAAGATGAAATCAGTACAGTACCTAGGTTAACAAGTTCTAAAATGTTGCAGGTAAATAGGGTATGTATGCACTGCCTCCGAATTTTAGAGATTTTATTTTACTTTCCTATTTAAAAACTAGTTCATCTTTCTCTCTTCTTATGTTTTGTGAGATGTGTAAACGAGAGAACTGTGGTATTCCAGACCTGTCCCCAGTTTGAGATGGGCAAAGCTCAGGATTGGTGATGGTCTCCTTAAGTCAGCTTAGGTGCTCCGGTCTGAACTGTTGCACTTCTGTGTTAAGAAAAAAAAAAAAAAAAAAAATTACATGTTTTTTGGGGCATGGATCTACTTCACAGGCTTGCAATTCAGTGTCCTGACCACTGATGTAGAATCAGGGGGTTTTGTTCCCTCTGACCTCCCTCTTCCTCTTTCTCCCCAGTATGCTGTATATTTAACCATTTAGTAGGGAGTGAAACAGGCAAAGTTGACAAAGCAAAAATGCAGAATAGTACAGAGCCCCCTGGTTAGGTCACTTATTTGGGGATCAGAAGGTGCGGATCAGCAATGGGAACTTCATAGTCCTACACCTTCCATTTGATTAGTCAGGCAATAAAGTAGCTTTGTGTAGGTTTCGGTGGTTTTGGTTGCTTGGTTTTATGTTGTTGTTCTTTTCTTCCTTGTTTGTTTGGTTTTGGTTTTTTTACACTATTCTGTTAAAGAGGAACTTGCAGGATAGTAGCTGGTACACAGTAAGTTCATTCTGCGATACGTTCCAGAGTAATTTGCCTGGCTTGTGTCCATGCCTTTTAATAAATGGTATATAAACTTTTATTCTGACTTTCTGCGTGGAATGTATCCTGAGTGAACTAAATCCGTCCTGAAAGAGCCACATATAAATGAAATTATGCTTTGGAAGGATTCAAACAGTGATTCCATGTAAGGAAAAATACTACTGTCCTCAAAGTGTACTCCTTGGTATGCAAGCACATGCTTCTAAGGCTAGGCTGTAGCAGTAAGCATGTGCATTCCTATGGGAATAAGTGTATGTGTTATTTCTGCTTTCATCTGACTTGGGTGGTCCATTGCTATCATCTTAGCTCAGTGGAGCTGTGGCTCTTGCACGTCCTTGCACTGTCCTTCGAAGCAGACATGCTGTGAACGAAGAACGTGCTGTGTCAGGTGAAAAGTTAACCCAGTTTACTCTTCTTTCTCTTACTTCCTTTCTCCTCTATGTCCCATCAGGAATCCTGTTCTGCAAAAACTCTTCTGTGTGGTATCTGAGTTAATCCTCCTTTCTAGAGCTTTTGGGACTGTGTGCTTATGATGCTTTCATAACTCAGGGCTGAGAATAACTTAATAACCTCTTGCCAGTGGTGTTGCTTCCAGTAGAGGGGAGGAAACTGAGCTGAAAGAGACCTGCCACTTCAAAATTCATAGCATGGAAGGTACCTTACGCTGGCAGAAATCAATTTTCTGAATACTTAGAATTTTATTTGCCAGTTTTGGGCTTTGCTTTTTGTAGCACCCATAGCTGTTTTACCTAAAAAATTGTTCTGTTAGGATGCTTTCTTTTTAAAGAGTGAATAAACCTAAGGAACAGAACTGCCTGTACTAAGCCAAAGTAATTGCAAGCAGTGAAGTTATGAGATGTAAAATCTTTGCTATTCAAATTAACTTACAGGTAACATTTTTAGATATGAACTGGTAGATTGGACAGTAGCATATATGACTTTTATAGCCTTTGTTTTGTAAAAAGACATCTGGCTTGGGCATTGTTAATTGAGCAGTTAAAACCTGACAGTATTCTAGGCAGATAATGCATGAACTTTTAATCACAGCTATTGTTTTCAGCTATACCCTCTCAGATTCCCACTTTTTCACTTTGGCTTGCTATCTTAAATTTGCTTTGATCATTATCTGTAATTTTTTTTCCCCTCTCTGCCTCCTTAGGTTTTACATTTGCACAGACCTCTCCTTTTGCTCGAGGTAATGTATTCGGCGAACCACCATCTCCACAGCATCTTAAGCGACAAGAGTCGTACAAGAACTTTCTTCGTCTACAGGTGAATGCACACACCGGTTATCATTTTGTTAAATCAATTTTAAAAAAGAGTCAAAGAAAATCATCACTGCTGACCAAAGACTTTATTCAGTCATAGCCAATTCTGTACATAAGATATGTACTAAGAATTATATATATATAGTCTCAGATTTTTGCCTTACATAAGAAATGCCTATAAAAGTGGCTTTAAAGCCTATAAAGTTGGCTTTATTAATCTAGATTCTGTCCTTTTTTTTTTTCCCAAGTACATCTATCTGAATACAGTATTGAGCTCTTAAACTATGCATACAGTACAAGTTTGCATACATAAATATGTAAAGAAACAAAGATGTTTGCCCTTGGAAGGCTGTGATACAAATGCATGTTCATCAGAATGAAATGGTGATCAGTGAGACAATAATAATTAATTATTTATTGATGGGTATATAAAATGTGATTGTTATTCTAGCAGTTTATGTCTTCTGTCCATAATACTTTTCATATAATCTTATGTCACAAGAATTAAATGTCAATTTAATTAAATATCAATATTAAGGAAGTCCTAGATAATTTCAAAGAGTACGAATATCATGCGGTCGTTTGATGTGGATCTCTTAAAAAGAAAAGATCAAGGCCTTTTCCATGTATAGCGCTGCCAAAAAGCATAAAGAATGAGCAGACCTTTGGCTTCAGTAAGTCAGTGCTGTATCTAAAAGTATTATAATTGTGGAAAGGAAAAAGATTATTGCTATGTCTTTTTTGTTTTTGTTTCCCATCTTCCATTATTTAATCCATGAAGAAAAGTGTTAGTCCAGCACATCCAGAGTAGAGTCATCTTTAGTAGCATTTGTAATTAATGTTCTTACTGGATGGTAGTTCAGTAAAGAGCGGCCAAAAAGAAATAGCAAAATATCATCTGAAGAATTCTGAGGCTGAAGTGGCCCTAGGTCTGGCCCTAGAATTATTTCAGTTGTTTCATGTAGTCTTTGATTGCACAAGTAGGTACCACAATATTCCATAGGAGATCACAATGGTAAATGTTGTCCATCAGATTATTGCTGTTTATTGGCAACGGAATACTACTTTGCTTTATTTCTAGATTGAAGAAAAGAGACGTAGGGAAGAAGCGGAGCGAGAAAAACTTAGAATGGAAGAAGAAAAAGAAGAAAAACGACTAGCTGAACAGAGGATGAGAATTCAAAAAGCGTATGAAGATGAACAAGAAGAGAGAAGAAAGAAAGAGGAGAAGGTGTAGTACTTCGATACCTTGACTTTTTTCATCCTAAACTAACCCTTTGTAATATCTGTCCTGTAAATTAAGAAGGTAAAATGAGAAGTGTCCTGTGAACTGGTCTGTGTTTTTAAATGGGTCTACATTAGCCAGAGGAGAGGCAGAAAATTATCAGTATTAAGTAGCACATTCTTCTCACTCTTTATGGTATACTACCAATTTGAAATACTCTTAATACGTCTAGAAAAAAGTGTGTGGTATTATAATTGGCAGTGGTGCTCTCCTTTCTAAAGGAAATTAATTGTGAGGCCAAAAAAAAAGCTTTGTCAAATTGGTGGACTGAAAAGCTTTCTTTTGTTGTTTGTTAACAACCTTAAATCTAGCTCTCATGGAATTATTAGTACTCTGAATGTAGCTATACAAGATGATTTCTTAAAGCCTTTTTTTTAATTGGCAGGCTATATCTTTGAGATAAAAATACAGCTTGTTTTGGAAGAATTCCAAGCAAATCTAGCTAATACTTTTCATGGAGGTAGACTTGTGATTTAATTCAAACCCAAAAGCTTTATTTATCATCAACTGAATGAATTTGCATAATTCAGAATCTCATGAATAATTGTAGGAAAAGGACACAAGGCCATCAGAGATGGAAAAATCTTCCAGTACCCTGCGGGATTATGAAAGATCAGTTGAGGATGTAGGACTTCAAGATTTCTAACACAGAACACTTGGATTACATTCTAGATTCTCTTCCCTAGTATGAGCAAGGTAGTTGGATGTGTCTTGTCTTCTGGATAATAGAGACAGTCTAGTATGAAGTAGGAAGCTAACTGGTACTGTCGGTAACTAACACAAAGCTAAAGTTGAGACTGGATGGTAATATTCTCTGTGGGCTTGTGATAGGGTGGTACATGTTTGCCATATGTTTTGTTTGAATCTGAATTTTTGGAAATGACTCCTACAGTTCAGCCTTAACTGGCAGCAGATCTGGGGACACAAACTGGTGTTTACTGAAGTTAATTTGAATTGTGTTAAATGATGTTAGCAGAGGTAGGACTGCAGATGTTTAATATTTGCATGGCATAGTTTTTAATTTGAACGTTTGAAGTCAGCCTAATGAAATATGCTTTTCGTTTCAGACTATCACTTTGATGTGTAATTTTAACTTCTCAAAGAAAACCAAAGCAAAACTTTAATAATGTTGAGTCTTTTTTATGTACTAATAATGTTTATGTCACAGCGGAGATTGAAGAATAAAGAAATAATTCGATTAGATGAAGAGAGGCAAAAAGAGGCAGAAAAAAGAAGGAAAGAAGAAGAAGAAAAGCAAGAAGAACAACTTAGACAATATTTTGAGAAAGAAAAGATGGAAGAGGAAAAGAAGATGGTATGCATCAGTGACTTTCTAAGATACAAATAGTTCTTCCTGACTTAAAAAAATAATTGTATTTTCAAGAAATTGCATGATTTCTTAAACCTCTACCTTCAGTGTTGTTCCCCTCTTATTTTATCAAGCTGTGGTACACTTAGCTCACACACAGAGAACAGATGATTGAAAAATCAGACATACTACAGTGGAAACTTATCTTGTTGATCAAGTGTGCATTAAAAAAAATAGTAAAAAAAAAAAAAAGAAAAAGCTGCACTCTACAGTTGATTTTTATATCTACTGTGAAGTACCATGGCCTGCTTTTGCTGAGGTCCAAATACAAATATAAATAAACTTATACCATTCAAAGGACTGGAGGATTGTTTATATTTAACAGTGATGTTCTTTGTTATTTAATTATTTTCTTTTAAGCTGGATGATGTAAGAAGTCCATCACATAGAATTCTGATGGACAAAATCTAAGTAAATTACGGAACTGTTTTTCCTCTTCTAGAAATTTCTACGTGTCATTTCTCTAAAATGGACAAATAGAATGGAATTGTGTAGGGGAAAAAAAGATGTGTAACTTAACCAACTAAAAAACTTACATCATAAAGTATTAAGATTACTATGGGTTGAGAATGAAATCACACGAAATAATTTTTGCCATAATTTTATGCAGTTAAGAGTTGAAAGAAATTAAATACAAGAATAATTCAATTAAGATAAGCAAAAGCATTTTTCTGTCAAATGATAAATATTAACAAAACTCTTACTTTACAAAATAATACTTTATTCAGAATCTATGGGAATGTAGTTTGTCTTGCGTTCCTCTTTGCAGTTTTCAAGGCAGCCTTCTCCCATCATTCCTGCTCTTCAGAACAAATCAATAAGAAAAGAAGAAAGGATTCCCTCTGCCGAGAGCCATATATCTTACTATGCACAAGTATGATTTTTGTAGTCAACTTTTACTGATTTATTTAAGACAGCAGAGTTTATGAATCCTACCAGGTTTTTAATGTTTGCCAGTTATTACTGGAATACCACAAATAACTGGAGACGGTCTTTATACTAGCCAGTGTTGTAGCTCTGAAATTTAATATTCAATGTTAGTCAAAGTATTGAAGAAATTTTTTGTGGTGTGTTATTTTAATTTTTTTTCTGCATGCTCATTTTCTGTAAAGATGAGCTACATACTCTGTCCAGACCCTTACCCAAGGGTTGAATGATCTTAATGTTTAGGGTGAGAAAGTTTACATCTAATCTAGCAATTCATTGTGTTCACTTATAGAAGAACTTAGTGCAGGTGTGAAGTTTAATTTTGATTCCTAGCTACAGACATTATTATTTTATCTTTATGTTTTAGAAGGTACAAAAAGATTATAACTCCTAATGCACTTCACTTTCTTCTTTGCATCACAAATGAGTTACAGTAGTGGCCCCAGACCATTTGTTTCTTTCACCTGATTTAATCTTCCCTAGGACAATTTTTAAAAAAAACCCCAAATTTCTCCTGTGAGGAATAGATTAAATAATAATCTATGATATTTGAATCTCAGGCTATGCTTCTGACTTTTTATTGGAAATGTTTTTTCTACCAAGTGTCTGGATGACCTGGCCTAAAAATTTAAAAAAATAATTTGCCATGAAAATTATAACCTGGAAAAATACTTCATAGCGCAGTTGCAGAAAATGTTTTAAGTAAGACTTTAGACCTTATTTTAAACTGTTCCTTTACCTAAAAGTTAAGAATGCTCTGGAAGAAGTCAGTTAATTTCTGTGTCTTTGCAGTACTTGGTCTAGCTTTGTGTAGATCTCTGAATACTGCATGATAGGTATTATCATAGTAATTTGAATTATGCATTTAAAGATCAGATTTAAAAAAACCCCATAGGCATTAACAACCTGTAAGGTTGTTATTCTGTCTTCCATTAGTAGTGGTAGTTAATGTAAATTGGACATAAAATAAGGAAATAAAATGCACTTATGTCTGCTGCATTTTTTTCCTTTGACATAGTAACATTTAATATTCCTATTCACTAGGCTCCTCCACAACCAAGGGTTCCTTCTCCGCCTGTCCCTGCTAGAAGAAATCAGTTGCGTGCACTTGGTAGGTATTGTCTTTATTGCAAGATCACTTTCTATTACAACAAAATTTGTCTCAGTTACAGTTCTCTCTCTTGGCTGCAGAGGAATAGCCTTGTAAAGTTTGCATTTCTATGTGGGTGTTCTCTCTGTCTTAGTATTATCAGTGTATTAGTATGGTATGTCTGAAGTACCAATACAGAATAAAAATGCATTTGTTACGTGTCTTCGTCAGGAAATATTTTTTTGTAAAAATTCTGATAATAGGATAGTCTACAAGGGAAGTGCTGGATCTTTCAATCAGGACAGTGCTGCCCACTGTGACCCGAACATTGCAAAACGGGAGAGTTTTGGATTGGCTGAGTAGTGGATTAGACCAACAGTGTGTATAGCACTGCAGTCATAACTCTTAAGTTCTACTTTCCTGTGTTAATCTGCCTAATCCTCTGCTCATTCCTCTTGGCTTTCACTTGTGGTTTAAAAATTCAGACGTGCTCTTTGCTCTTTATATGTTGGTTATCTTGGCAATATGTGGGTGGAAAGCAGTAATTTTTCTTCTGATTGTTTTTTAAAAAGTATAAAAGAAAGAACACATGGAACTTAGCCATAAATGATGTCCTACAAATGCTAACCCCCAGCAGTCAGTACCAGGATCCATCCTGGGAAGTTATGGCTCTTCCACTAAATGGAAGGCAGAGTGGTTCTTAATGCAGCTATTGGAAATCGATTGACTCGGACCATCTGTCTTGAGAGAAGTAAAGGCATATGAACTAAATTGTTAGGATTTAAGATAGTAAACTTGCTTGCCTGCTAGATTCTCGACTCAGACTAAAAGTCAGTAAAATATCAAATTATTAATGATATTGTTCGGAAAATAAGGTATTTATGAAACTGTTTTAACTTGTGGAGGAATGCTGTCCTGACCACAAAAAACTAGCTTAGACACTAAGTAGGTCTAAAAAGTCAACCTAAGCACATACTAAAAATAAGCATTGAAGCAGAACTCTTCAACACTTAATAAGAGAGTCTGCACTGAGCAGGTAACTATCCCACTTTGAGTCAGAGGAAAAAGAAATGAGATTGTGTGCTTGATGGTATCACCTCAGTTCCTGTCATCTACCTCTGGGACTCTGAGGACTGTGTAGATTTGTTATTTTCAAAATAAGGCTATTTACCAGCAGTGTCCACTTGCTGGTATTTCATAACTTTTCCTTTTTTTAAATACAGCAAAATGTTTCCATTGAAGTTTGGATGCTTTCTGCTGTTCAGGGGATCTAGTCCTTGTGCTGTCTCAAAATACAAGCTCTGACCTAATTTCTAGCGTATGAAGTGCTGCTGGGATTCTTGTGTTTATATAATCCTTGCTTTAATTAACAGTTCATCATCATTTTTTTTTTTCACCTTACATTTATGAGTTAAGCTGAAAAGTGTCTCTGACAGTCTTTATTTTTAAATTATTTGTGTTAAATTCCAGAGGAAAGAAAGAATGTGATAAATGAATTATCAGAGATGAGGAAACAGCTTCGTAGTGAAGAGAGGCGACTGCAGGAGCAGTTGCTAAATGTGGCCAGCGATGATGATGTACCAATTACACGGTAAGAATTTAATCTTCAGTTTTAAAAGTTAGATTTTGCACAGGAGCTCAAACCTACTGTGTATTAGTAACTAGTATTAGTTGGCTAATATACGTGAGTAAAATGAAAATATAAAGATAAAACTTGTAAATAAAATTTTCTTTCACAAGACGTGTATGGAGTTGGAATCTTGGAAAAGTGTAGTGTAAGTACTAGTAAGATTGGAAGTTGCAATACTCTGAGTTGGAGAGCAGTCCAAAGCAGATCTCTGAGGCAGAATTTTCTCTCATTACCTTTTTTCCTAGGGCATAATTTGTGTCTGTAAACTGCAGTACTACTGCTGATGAATATGCTTACGAATAGCAGAGTGCTGTGGAAGTACTTTCTTTCTTATTGAAAATCATACCCTTTTTATTTAAAAAAAAATGGTTTAATTCCAAAGCTTATTAATCATACCAATTAGTTAGAAAAAAACTCATCAGAGCACCAGTCTTAATTCCACTCCAAAAAGTATGAGGGTTTGTTTTTATTTTAAGTAGGTTATCCCATTTTATAACGCAGTATGAAGTGTCGTTACTTTCAACTTTATTTTCCTGTTTTGATAGCTTTATTTAAGGATAAAAAATGTGACCTTTATCAGTATTATATTTCCACACAACTCATTCATATTACAGTGTTAAATTATATTCTGCTTGTTTTATAAACTTTTCAAGTGGAAGGAGAGAGAAGAATCCAAAGGACATATTTGAGATGGCCAGGCTTCGTCTGCAGGCTCCAGTAAGGCGACCTTCATCAAAGGAAGCACAAGATCCTGTGAATATACAAAATATCTGGGAATTTAATGAACTTAAATACACAGGCAGGTAGATCTTGTTATTGATGAAGACAGGTAGTGAAACATCTGTTCTTTTCTTCCCATCTTCCATGCCACCCAGGATTTAAAGACAAAAATTAGCCTCTTCACAGCTGCTGTCCGTATGCAACGTGCTCTGTGGCAGCATTTTGTATATGTGTATCTCTCTGTGTGGGCATTTCTAGAATTGCAGACAATTTACGGTGTTGTAATGCTGAATTATCAGTCTCAGCACTCACCTAGCTTCTTGTCCTTGCTGCTTAAATTTCTTATGCATTTGATATTATGATTTTATTGAAATATTGAAAGTAGAGTGAATTTGATTTTTTTTTTACCCACCAATGAAATACGATTCTGTGTAACTTTCTGCTGCTTCTTTACCAGAAAATATATTTTTTAGTATAGTAAAATTGTAAAATCATTGCTAAAGTGGCTCATCCTCTTGGCCATTGTCACCGTTATTTTCAGTGCTTTTTACGACTTTGTAGCTAGTTCTTTAAAAATGTTTTCCAGAAATATTGATTTAGGCAAAAATTTAATTCAGGATCTTTGCTCTAGATTCTGAAACGCGTCTGGGTTTGAGGCACATGTATCCTGATCCTCCAAAAGATGACCAGACTCTAGAGATTCAACAGCAGGCACTGTTGAGGGAGCAGCAGAAGAAACTTGACAGAATGAGAATGAGGAGAGAAACAGAAGGTAAGGAATGAACGGTCCGAGATAATTTCGAGGATAATTTATTTGTTTTGCATTCGATAATATTAAAAAACACCAGTTCTAGTTCTACTTCTTTCAAGTTCAATGTCAGCATTGCAGTACAAAAGTGTAAAACACTGGAATCCTGAAATTCTGTCATCATGTAAAGCATAAAAAAATTGAATGCCTTTTCTTCTTTTTTTTTTTTAATTACTGTGACTGTTTCTCTTTAGTCTTTGGTTCCCTGAGAGTAATGTAACTAGTACTTCACATGTGGGGGAAAAAGCAAGAGAAAAGTAGTTTAAGTACTTCTTAAAGAAAACTACAGAGCAGTAAAACTCTTCAACTGATTTGTGATAAAACCATAAGCAAATAAATTCCTTGTGGCATTTCTTCTGTTCTCACTGAAGAAGTAGGTGGCTCTGAAACTATGAATTCGTTAAAATGCAGCCAGTGTGTCTTCACTGTGCTCTCCTTGTAATCAATTAAATTTCTTTTATTTTAATAGCCTTGGGTCGACTATTTCAAAGTTTCATAAACCTGTATCTGTAAGGAGGCTTTGCTTTAGAAACGACATGTAAGATAGCATAATTAGTTTGAGGTTCTAGAATGAAATATTAGTTGTATTGCTTGATAGAGATAATCCTAATACAGTAAAATATTAACATCCTAAAATAGTAAAATATTTTGTCTGCATATTGCAGAAGCAGTGAAAAATAAACATAATGCCCCATTTTTGTCTTCTGCAGTTAACTCCAAAATCTTATGTTCATTCGGATATCTTACACAAACAGCCATGAAAGAGCAATATCTCAAGTTATTTTAGATGTTACTTAACAATATCATGAGAGTTGCTTTAACCTTTCCAAAATTTACAGTTGTACCTGTACAAATGAAATCAGTTTTGAGTTCAAGATACAGTTTTCTCAGGAGTATTTGTCTCTGTAATTCTGAACTATATTTTTGAAGAGGTAGTAACTTTATTTCTGTGGTGGGCTAGCCTTGGCTAGCAGCCGCACTCCCATCCAGCTGCTTGCCTGTTCATGTCCCCTCACTCATGCCCTTTGGCGAGGTGGGGAATTGGGAAGAAGCAAGCTCGTTGGTGAAGGTAGACAGGGAGATTGCTTACCAAGCGCTGTTGCAGGCAATACAGGCTCAATGTGGGGAAAATGAACCTAATTAATTATCAATTTAAATAAATATTTAATCACTGATTTTGAGGAGTGGGAAACAAAAAGACAAACATCAGAACCACACCTTTCCTGCCCCCTTGCCCAGGCCCAATTTCATTCCTGCTGCCCGCCCGTCATACCCCATCCCAGGTTATGTTCAGTCCCTTTGACGACGCAATATTTGGTGTAAGGTGGGAGGTGAATTAGGGTCAGTACACAGAGGTTTTCCTCTGCCGCTCCTGTCTTCTTGCACCTTTCCACCTGCTCTGCTGTGATCTCCTCCAGGGGCTGCAAGGGGAATCTCTGCTCTGGCACCTGGAGCACCTCCTCCCCCTTCTTCTCTGACCTTGCTGTCTTCAAGGCTGGTTCTTACACTTTTGTCGTCACTGGTGTGCTTTGTTTTTTGCCCTTTCTTAAATATGTTTTCACAGAGGCACCACAGGCTTGGCTGATGGGCTCAGCTGTGTCCTCAAATGGGTCCGTTGTGGTACAGGCTGGGCAAGGGGCAGCCCCTCGTCTCTTCTGACAGGGGCCACCCCTGCAGCCTCCCCCTCGCCAGACACCCAGTACAAGCTCTTGAGTATCATTTAATGTCTAAATGGAGCATATAGGGTTGTCTTCAGTCTTCCCCTTTGTGAGGTTGACTGAAATGGTAAAAAAAATTCACAAGCTTCAGCTGAAATCTGTGTGAGTTTTGGTTTTGTTTTTCTGCTATTAGAATATTTTTCAATGGGCCAGTCTGAGAAGGCTTTCATTTAACGTCTGGAGAGGAACCTTTATCAGCTAGAAAGCAAAACTGCATTTTGTCATTAATTTTAAGGACAAGCAGTCATTTTAGACATATGCTAATGCTAAATGGATAATGCAGGGTTACATGATGACAACCTAAAGAGGCATTTCCTCAGACAATTTAGATTAGTTGGTAGACAAGCAGCTGATTTTTTTTTTTTAAATTATTATCCAATGATGCTTATAGAGGGTCCTTGAGCAGCCATTCTTCTCTCTTTCTGTCTCCTACTGCTTTGTAACATCATTTAACTTTATAGTCTGTCACTGTGTACTGAGCAAGAGAATTAATTAGTTGCCATGTATCTCTCTATTTCCAGTTTATTTTCCTCAGAGACAAGTTTATCATCTTCCTCTCACTGAAAATAGATGAGTAGTTTTATTATCTGATTTAAAGCAGAAAGAAAGATGAATTTAAAGCAGTATGGATTTTTGTACTGTGGGCAAAATGTCATATTATAGGCTATAATGGTAAAGGCTTACCTATTTTCCCTTTTATGTAAGTGTTCTTTACTTTCCATGCTTTATATACTGTTTTTTCTCTGATATACTTTTCCTTTCCTTTATTTTTCTCTTCTTGTAAAAGAGACACACATAGACTATTAGTGGAAATATGTCCTGAGAAATCAATGATTTTTTTTAAAATGGCCCTATAAATAAGGCAGTCTTTTGCAGGCTTCTGGGCTGCAGACTATTGTTTTGGGGGGTAGGAGGGAAAGGCGCAGGAGCAGGTGTGATGGTGTTGTGCTGCAGTGGTGGGCTCCGCTTGACTGGAGTAGCGTATTGGGGACCAGCTGGTTGTCAGTCCAGGAGGAGTGACATGTCGAGTGTACGTTCACTCCTGGGGCTTTCTGCAGTCTCCTGCTCTGATTATTACACCCTGATGGAAGCCAAGCGAACTGATTTCATCTTACAGAGTTTATCCTGACACGGCATCATTCTTGCTAGTCAAATTGGTTGCCGAGATGTCCCACCTAAGGGAGAACATCATTAGTCTTGAGTTCTGTTGATCTAAATACAACTGTTTAGCTACACAAACATGCCTGCTTCTGTCAAACAGATGTCCGGAATATAGAATAAATATTTTTTTGGAGTATCCATGAGTTTTAACTACAAAACTGTTATAATGTTTAGCTTCACTACATATAAATGAGACTCCCGGCTCCCTCTGTCTAGCTCTTGATAGAATGTTAAAATAATGGCAAAAACCAAAGTGGGGCCAGGAAATACGTGGCTCAGGTGATACTTAATTATGAAAGAAATAATTCATTTTTGGCTGTCTAATTTTTGAAATTTGATACTGTATTTGTTTGGTTTGTACTTGGTTCATAGCAAGTGTAAACAAAAATTGATGAATTAGAGAGATCTCTCTCCATTATTGGGGTTTTTTGTCTCCTAGCTGTGGAATTGAGATGGAGTTTAAAGCATCGCAGTTTAACACTAGCAACTACTGGGATGCTGAATACCATTAACTTCCACTCTTTTTTTTTATTTAATTAACAAATGTTTTTAATATTAAAAAAAATGTGACCTATCAAATTTAATATGTGAAGATGATGGCAAGAAAACAAAAAAACTTCTGCTAGGGAAGGGAGGATAATCTTTGTTTTATAGTAAGACGACCATCAACTTTGAATTCTTGCGTATGCTTTGCAAAGGAAGTTTCTGTTTAAATGCTGTTTCATCTGCTGTGTTTTCTCAGTACTGTGTTCCAGTTGCATTAGGATTCAGCAGCATGCAGAACATGAAAAAAAAACATTTATTTCTAGCTATGTGACTGGATATTGTTTAAGATGCAGTAATTCAAATAATAAAGACCTTAAGGTACCAAGAAACAAAACATTAAAGGGTGCAAGAGAGAAACCAAGTATTCATGCAGCAGCCTTTTGTGACCTAACATATTGCTTGGATGGCTTAAACCTTGCTGCATTCCCACAAATTGTTGTTTTTCACATTTTCACATTTCAGTCAACACTTGGACATGACCTTTCTATATCAAGTGTTTGCAGTATTGTTGTAAACACAGCACAAGTAGTTCTGATTGTTGCAATAAAGAGAACTCTTTCGGACTTCAGCACAGTTTAGTACAATTTTAGCATTTAATGAAGTGTGATTGTATCTTCGTAAAAGAATTGGTTTGCAATAGCCACAAAAATAGTTATCCTTCTTTTTGCTGTGTAACAAATCAAGTTTTGAACAAGCTGGGGAACAGTTGATTTTTATTAGTGATGACCAATATAGCTCTAGTGTGAAAAGTATGTTTACTCTTTGAGAGAGACTGATGAATGGAGCCTTAAGAAGGGCTTGCACATGCTCAGTGTTCTTAGAAATAATACGCCACCGAATTCTGTTTGATGTCTCTGATTCCACTTAAATTGACATAATGAAACCGGAATAAGCATTGCATTCAAAGGTTTTAAAAATATTCATCAAAGTGTGTGTAATTTTGAAGAAGTAATGCATAGTTGTCTTCATTTTTGTAATAATATGCTGATAAAACTTTTAATATGTTTTAGTATTAACTGGTTTTATGTCTATACTATCATTTTGTCCGTTGTCTATGTGGTTTTTTTGTTGATCAAGATGATTCTGCTTCCGGTGGCAACCCACAAACCATGCAACTGGTAAGAAAAAAACAGTTTTTTTATTATATTACTTTGCCTTTGTCAAGTGTGAGAAACATTACGTCTTTCACAGATTTGGAGAAAGGAACTACACTGAAGTAACAAGGCAGCAAACTTATTTCTCTTGCTTGTCAATACAATGAGCAACAGCTTCTTTAAACTTAACATACAAGTTGTTTATCTTTGCATATAGAGATAGTTTGGTTCTTTAACTCCCTCCTTTTTATATTCATAGGTACTTATTTTATATTCATATAGTGTTAGATTGCTGCTGGGGGTGGGAATTAGTAGAAGCCAAGCCAGAAGCAGTTGCTCTGAATTCAGGTGGCTTAATTGATGCACATGGCAGTCAATAATTAGATCTGTTGTCTCAAATGGGATGTTTATTTTCTGACTTGATGAAAAAAGTGAAATAAAGAGCTATTAAATTGGAATTCTGCACTAACCCAAACTACAGAGTAACAGGGTTCAGTTCTGTCTTACGAGAATGTGAAGACTGTGCAAGAGCAAAGCCATTAACCTCGAGGATAATACTGTAACTATACACAGAAATGAAACATTTTAATTTGTTGCCTAAATTCTTCTTCAGAGCAACGCTTTGCAGTAAAAAAATTGTTTTCTCTTATTCTGTTTCCTCTGGTAGTTTCAGCTGCTTTGATTTCAGAGTGGTTTTCAACATAAATTATTCCATAATAGAATTTCTGTAACCAATGCTTGCAACTCTGCAGTGAACTATAAGCATTACTCTTCGTGCTTGTTATTGCTATGAAGAAATTTGTTATTTTAATGCTTTAATATCAAAGATTGTATGTGGTGGGGTCAGTGAAACCTATGGAATCGTTCTTCGTTTGATCAAAAGTTCCTACAAACCTTAGGTGCAAAGCTCTCTTCTAGTGCTGACTGTTCTGAAACTGAAGCAGAATGAGAGCATGTATTTCTTGATGGAAATGTCTGTGCTACACAAATCACCACAACAGTTGCCGTGCGTGGGCAATTTCAGCAAATGGGATTGGTGCACAGAAGCAAAAAAACCCCTAATGCTCAAAGAAAACGTGAATTATTTTTAAATGTATAGGGTTTTTTATAGCAATAAAATAAGGAATAGCACAGAACACTGTAAAGCTGCTGTTTGCTTTGCAGAAGTTTGGCAATTAATTTACAGTAATTATAATTTGGCCCCAGAAAGATATTGAGGTATCTGAATTTGCCTGTTTTCTGTTTCACTTTTGTAGTTCAGGAATGAATCTGATGAATTCTTGAAAAATTCACTGTTGGAATCGGATAGTGCTTTTATCGGTGAGTTTATACCTCTCCTTAACCACGTTACGAGTGTACAGACGTGTCATTTAATCTCATGATGTGTGTCTCAAATGGCTATTACTGTTTTAAAAGTTGCAGTGGGTATAGCTATGGTGATTGTTTTAAAGTATTAGAAAACGATGCCTCGAATTAAAATGCAGATCTTTATGGGATTGTACTGCGATAAATTTGTGTAGGTCACACCTGAAGTTAATGATGTCGCTCACTTGCCTTACACCACTTCACATCTTTCCATGAGAAGGCATCTTTCTGTGCTCATTGTGCTCTGACTGCGATTTTGCCTTGTAAAAAGCATTTTTTTTTTTTTGACATCCTCCCAGCTTTGGATGCAGAAAAGCTAATATTTTATTTGTTGAGCAAACATATTACTAGAGGTAGAATATGCAATGCTCTTCTGTTGTTCTGCAGCAAATAAAATAATTTATTAGCAATCACAACTTACAGTTACGAGCTGTCCGTAATGAAACATAGAGGTGTTGGGCTGCCAGTGATTTAGGGCTACTAAGATGATTAAGGGACTGGAACACCTCTCATATGAAGATAGACTAAGGGAATTAGGTCTCTTTAGCCTGGAAAAGAGGCGTCTGAGGGGGGACCTAATTAACACTTATAAATACTTGAAGGGTGGGTGTCAGGAGGATGGGGCCAGGCTCTTTTCAGTGGTGCCCAGTGATAGGACAAGGGGTAACGGGCACAAACTTGAGCATAGGAAGTTCCACTTAAACATGAGGAGGAACTTCTTTACCTTGAGGGTGGCAGAGCACTGGAACAAGCTGCCCAGGGAGGTGGTGGAGTCTCCGTCTCTGGAGACATTCAAAACCCGCCTGGATGGGTTCCTGTGCAACCTGCTCTAAGGTGGCCCTGCTCTGGCAGGGGGGTTGGACTAGATGATCTACTAAGGTCCCTTCCAACCCTAGGATTCTATGATTCTATGATTCTATGATTTGTTTTGGTTTTATTCATTTGTTTTACAAGCATGCTAGACTTTAAGTATGATTATATGGGTATAAAATAGTGATTCATTCTAAATTACTCACTTTTCTGCTGTTCACACATTGCTTCGTTTCACATAACTTGCAACATTATACTTGGAAACTTTGTCACTTCTTAATCATCTGAAGTAGATGATTTTTAGGTTTTTTTAAGATTTTTATATAGAGGACCATGTCTCACATTGTCTTATGTCTCTTTATTCAACCTTTATATAAAGGATGAATGTTTGTTATGTATGTATGTAAAAGTGCTGTTTCGGATGTGTGTTTTTTCCAGCCACTAGAAATAATAAGGCTAGAAACTGTCTTCTCTTTTTAAAAAACCCAACCAGCTCAGGCCTCTACACGTTATTTTCCATTAGTAGGCATTACAGTACCTTGAAATTCTCTTCAGTCATCTATGGGAAATAATCTTACAAGGTTTTATTTTTTGCTGTAGGGAAATAGATTCCTGCAAGCTCTTTTTAATGAAACTAGATAGTTTTCTATATACCAATGTTTTTTATCTCCAGCTTGGGCTAAAAGCAGAATTTTTCATTTAAAATGTGTTCAAGCTTATTCTGTTAACCCGCAATTGCTGGAGTACAGGATAGAAGCTGGCGCTGGGAAGGGCACGGGATGGGGCTTTCAGGCTTGTCCAGTGCATTTGCTACTCTGTAGTCTGCAATATTTCTTCAGGTTAGGAAATACTATTTATTATTTACAGACCAAATGATGAAAGGTTGCTTTAGGAGAGTCCATCAGTCTAGAATCAGGCCAAATATCCTGTCTCCAACAGCAGCCAGAGCAGGCGCATGGGGAAGAAGATGAGGAGGAGGGCAGGGGTGCCGCAGCACTGCGGAGTGCTTTTCCAGGCTCCAGTTATTTGTAGCTCGGAGGCCTCCTGAGTCAAATGCCACATGCCTACGTTTAATAAATCTTACTAAGCTGGGTCTGTAATAGGTTGTCTTTCATGAATCAGAGTCAGCATTTTTGAATCTGATTGTTTGCCATCAGCAGTATTGTGTGGATAAATATCCACACTGTGCCTTGTGTGTGTTATCCCCTTTAGTCTGTTCTGAATCTGCCACCTGTGTAATGAGGTGCTGCTTGGTTTTATTCACCACAAGGTTTGTGGTATTTATAGTCCTCTCTCCTTGCTCTTCCTTCTTCCCTTGCAGCTTAGTGAACTGATGGAATTAATTTATGATACCATTCACCCCTTTTCTTTCTTTCTCTTTTTATTTCTCCACATCATTTCTGACTCTTCAAAAGCACGTGCCCCCATACTGAGCTGTAGGCACTAGCTAAAACCTAAGTATTTAAATTTTCAACCAAAGAAATTGTTACTTTAAAAATTTCATTTGAAGATCTTTGAAACTCATGAATATGATATAAAATATTTCAGTAAAACTTATTTTCAAATTGCTATGAAATGAAAAACCCATTCTTTCCACAGGTGTGGTTTATTTTTAGTGTCACAGTACATCCCTTAGAAAACCAAATAACTTTAGACAAATGTTGCAGAGTTGTTCAGTACTCTGTGTGTGTATATATGTATTTACGCACTTTTAAATATTTTTTTTTTGTTAACTTAATGTGTCATACTAGGTTAAGAGCCTTTCCAAAAAGTGACTTCATTGTCACAAAGAGTAATTGGTGGTAATGGATTCTGTTTTGGTTTTGTTAAGCACAGTCCTTTCTTTTTCCGGGAGGCTGTGCTCAGTGGAGGTACAAGAGGGGCTGCAGTAGAAAACAGAACCCACCGTCTGCACCAAGGCAGCGGAAAAGCCATAAACCAGTCCCTAAGCAGTGGTTACTGGTCCTGGAGAGAAAACCAGTATCTGTTTGAAACTGTGTTTGAAGCCGTTCCCAGGATCAGCAAAGGAAGGGGAAATAGAACAAGTGTGAAGCAGCGACGTCATCTTAGGGTTCATTTATGTTACCACAGTGGATTAACCCCCAGCCCCCCTCTGCTGTAATGTGATAGAAGTATGATTAAAAAGTTATCTAGTTACTTATTTTTGTGTGAACAGATTCTAAGACTTTATGACATGGAAAAGCTAAGATAGAATTAAGATATGGTTAAGGCATTGATTACACGATCATGTATTCCGTGTAACATGATCGGCTGTTTATGTACATAGTTTATTACATGATTGTATCCTTTTATGCCTCCAACGTGCCAAGTGTTTGCGCTCTCAAGCAGAGACGCTCATTTGAGGACTTATTGTTGTCTTCAAAGATGTAGGTACAAACAAGATGTGGTTAATGTAACATAGCTGGTGGATTTGCAGGATATGAAATGCTTATCTAGATAAGAGATATTTCAATATACATCTCAAGATATTCCTTGCCTTTGCTTCAAGTTTGTCTGTTGTTGCTGTTGTGATTTTGTCTGCATCTGGGTATCGCTGGCTTCTTGTAAGATGTCCTGGCTGGATACATTCCTCTGATTCCTGTGATTAAGTCGAGCACAATGTACTGGCTTGTTTCAAAACATAAACGGGTTTGAACACCATCTTCTACTGGGATTTCTCTGAAAATGATTTCACCTCTGTTTTTCCAGGTGCTAACGGGGAAACGTTTCCTGCCTTAGGAGAAGTTAATTTATCACCCCAGCTTCCACCTTCTGCAAGGGAGAGGAGACGAATAAAGCAGAAAGCGTTGGAGTGTGCAGTATGTGTGACAGATACTCAGGTTGGCTGAAATATGAAGGTAGACCACAGATCTAATGCTGTCAGACAGCTCCTGCGGTCCCTTAGTGGCTGGATGATATGGATGGGGAGGGCGTACATGTATAGCTATTTGCCTTTTTTAAAAGTATGCTATTTAACAGAAGGATTTGTGCATTTTTGGATTTCCTGCAGGAGGATGTTCTACCGGACCAGACGCCGTTGCTGCAGCCTGACAGCTTTTCTATGCACTCGAACTTCAACCTCGACGTCGATCAGTTGAAAGGCAAGAATGAAGAACGATTGCGCAGACTGACTGAGCTCCAGCAGAAATCTGCTTACTTAGGTATGCTCCCTGTAGCAGAGGTGATGTAGTGAATACTAATACTAGGTAATTACAGTAATTAAAGGAACAAACGTTAATAGACTTCCTGTAGTTGAACAGTGAGCAACTGGCTCAAACACAGGAATTATTTATAGAGTTCTGTAGCTGGTGCAAGAGGTTCACCAGCAAACTTCAATGCAGGTTTTTAGAGTAAGGGTAACAGGAAAAGATGATCTAATTCCTATCTAATCAGCCACTCATACTTCTCCTGTGCATATACCACTTCTGATACTGCGCTGTGTCACTGCTGGCAGTAGGATGTGGGTATCCAGCTGCATAGCGGGATTGTGAGGGGAAAGAAATGAAGCTCCTGACTGATGAATGTTGATAGGGTGCCTGTGTTGCCATTCCTAGGAATCGGACGTCTGTGGTCAAACCAGAATAGAGATGTGCCAAAAAACTGTGTATAAGGAAGTACTTCAATTTCTAGTTAATTGGGATTATCTATTGGTTTGTTATCATGCAGTATTTGAGGTTGATACCTCTTTCACTGTACACGCACTTGAATTTATTATGTATGTCTTGTGACCTTATAATACATCAGACTCTGGGAGTGATCTCAGAGGTTCTCCATAGGCCGATGCTGTGTATGAGGTACCAATTATGGCAACCATTAATGGCCTGTAATTTCTCACATGGATTATGACCCAGTAGATACACTCTGTGCTAACGATTCTTTCATATGAGTCTGAAATCTCCCTTTTTTTAGGAGGCAGTTGCTATGCTCTCTAGGCAATTACAGTATCAGTATCCTTTTTATAAACTTAGTGCGACTACAGATGCTGGCACTTTTTCTGATTTTGTTGCTATGGGTACTCTTACAAGCGTTTCATCCTTTTTTTTTATTTGTTTTAAAAATCTCACTGTCATTTTTAAGTCACTGAAAAAAACCCCATTCATATTCATTTCTTCTATAATCTAAACAAATGCTTTACCGATTTTACTCAGCCCAAACATTTTTGCTATGTAAACTTCTTTTACTTCTCTGCCTTTCTTCCATGTCCCCTTTTTATAATTTCACCTCCTATTGTGGGAACTACACTTTTTGTTTGCCGTCTGTTGTCGTGGGCTCCAGAGTTTCAGCCCGTAGACATCTGTAATTTGGAGGGGGGTGAAAATGTGTGTATTTATTTATGTGCCTGTCTGTAGCTTGTTCTTTGGGACACATGGGGAGCATCACTCATCCTCGGCATATGAGCCTTTTGGAAAATGGAACGAGAGATCCCTTTGCTCAGCTGTGGTGGTCAGGGCAGCACTGCTGCCCGCACTCCTGCTCCCTCCTCATACTTGGTGACATTACCAAAAAAAAAGAGTGAAGCCAAGCAGTTTTATTCCTCCTCCCTTGCAGTTTGATAGAAATCTTGTGGCATCCTCTTCCTTTCCTAACAGCTAGGACTGTTATTTCTCCTCCACCCTCAGAGACGCTGCTAGGAGAAAAACCACTCTGTCAAATGTAGAGCTAAGGAACTCTAACTGGTTATCTTCCCTTTGAATGCCCAGGAGGTGGCAGTTTATAGGCTTTGATAAATCTTAAGAGCTGATCCTGTTGGCCCAGTAGTTCACTTTCCTTTATGGGGCTGATGTGGGAATCCTAAAGCCACCCTAGAATCGTTTCCTTAATTGGAAAATTAGTGCATATTGGAGCTAGGCCTCCTCCTCTCTTTTCACCCATCCAAAAAAACCCCATCAACACAGACTTGGTGGGTGCTTTGGGCGGTGAAGTTTCTGCAAGTCAGGAGCTGCTTTCTGTGGAGGGCAATGTATGTGTGCATGTTCCTTACTGCCTAAACGAGAGCAGACTCAGGTACAGGAGAGGGAATTCTCACAGCACGTTAGATAGGTTAGATGGCTTGAGCCCCTGCTGTATGTAAGAGAAGTTGCCTAAATTGCTTGAGAAGTTGCAGGCATTCCTCTGTGCCTATGAGTAAAGGAATGCTGGAGCCTGTGATGATGAACAGCGGGCAGCAGCACGGATTCCTGGTAAGTGCAGGCTGACGGGAGGAGATTGTTCGCTGCCGTCAGTGCTTAGCGGGAGCCCAGACACCACTCGATTGCTAAATCAGTATTTCATGTGGAGGAAAGAGGTCTGCTTGTCCCCAGCCTCCGGGTGCAAACTGAATTCTCAAGTGGCAATTCCCAAGAAAAGTATATGAGGCCCGATTAAGAATTTTATGGAGTATACAATGTGTTAAAATGCGTAATGAAGCAAGTTTTATACTGTAGCTGGTCTGTTGTGCTTTCTAAAGGCTGCACCAAATGAATCTGACATGGTGATGTGCGTTATGAGCTTATGTCAGACAAGGAGGTTGTTCTTACCTCTAACTGCTGGAAGGTCTAATGGCGTTGCCTTTGAAGGCAGTAATATTGAAACGTGGGGAAATGCAGCCCTCTGGTCTGAGAGGCTATGGTTTGTTTTTCTTTAAGCAAACACCTTCCCTTAATTTGATTGTTTCTAAATATCATCTCTTGAAAAAAGGAGCAAAAAGAAAATTCATTTTCTTTGGGTATTGTTTTCCTCGGCCATATACGTTTGTTAAAGCTGCCAGAACTTAGGTATGTAAAGACTGTGGGTTCCAACCTGCAGGAGAGTTCATCTGAGCCAGGATTTCGGAGACCAAGCGGTTGGCTCTGCCAGCTTGAAACCCCGCATCAAGCAGAGGAGGTGGCTGTCCCGAGAGAGAGGGCCTCTGTTTACACTTGTAATGCTACAGAGGAGCTTTATTTTAAGGAGACTGAGGCAGCTTGGAGGAGGAGCAGATCAGCAGCCGTGTGATGGGACAGAGCTAGCACGTTCACTGCCAAGTTCCTACTAAACAAAAAGTATTTGGCATTTTGCTTTAGAATCTGTATCCTGCCGTAAGGCACTGAGAGGAAAACTGAGCCGTCAGTATTGGGCACTCACCCCCTCACCTTTCAAGTTTCAATAGATACAGGGGGAGAGGAGCACGATGGAGGAGCAAGAAACTTAAGAGTTTTGGTTTACTTCTCGCATTGTTTCAACTACAGGCCAAAAGCCCTAAAACTAACCATAAACAACCTAAAGCTGGATAGAAAGTAGGTTTTCCTGTTACAGGAGAAACATTTCATGGAGACACTTTGGTTTAAAGTGAAATTTTAAAACATCATTTCTTCCAGAATGAAAGATCTGAAGTTTGGAAAAATCATCCAGATACTTAAAACTACATGACAGGAATTGCTCGAGTCAGTATCTTATCATAGAAAATGTTTATGTTTTGCTGGAATTAGCATGTTTCTGCAAAAACTTCTGTGTTTTTCGATGTGTGGAGCGCGTCCAAAGTGTTCATTTTTCTCCCCAGCTTTAACAAACCCAACAAATCAGAACTTGCTCCTCATTTACCTGGCAACCTTAAGGAGGAAAACATTGCGATTTTAAGTCCTGTTGTAGGTGTGAATTTGAAAACGGAACAAAGAACACTAGAGTTCAGAATGATAAAGACCCCAAAGTGGGGGCTTTTTTGTTGTTTTTGTTGTGGTTTTGGGGTTTTTTTGGTAGGTGGAAGATGCTGACTTATGGTGTGTGCGTTTCAGAATGAGCTTGCATTAAGGCCGTTAGCGCTGCTGGACTGCGCTGCACAGACTTTCTTGCTTTTGCACAATTTACTGGTGTTAAAATAATTCTCCCTCTCTGCAATTCCTGCCTGAGTAAGAGGCCGTCTAGACAACAGTGTTTATCTGTAACACTGTAATTTAGTGCCCTTTTGGTACATCCATTTTCTGTGTGTATTTGCACTGACAGATTTGACTTGTCCCTGTAGCCTGAGGCTTTGGGAAAGCAGGAACCCCGTCCATCCAAGGTTGTCTCTCTGGCCTCTTTCTTGGTCTGCCGGGGGGAGCTGCTGGCGTCAGCCATCAAAGACTTGGAGCTGTTGGCTGTAGATGGGCTCGGTTACCCCTGAACAGCAAAAGCCTGTGTTAGGTGGAAATAAATGTAATTTAGATGCATTGTTTATGCATTTACTGCAGACAAATAAGACTCTTCAATGTAACAAAACGTTGTGGTAAGGTCACAGAATGGTTTGGGTTGGAAAGGACCTCAAAGACCATCTAGTTCCAACCCCCTGCTATGGGCAGGGACACCTCCCACTAGACCAGGCTGCTCAAAGCCCCATCCAGCCTGGCCTTGGACACTTCCAGGGATGGGGCATCCACAACCTCCCTGGCCAACCTGTTCCAGTGCCTCACCACCCTCAGAGTGAAAAATTTCTTCCTGAAATCTACTCAAAATCTCCCCTAGTCCAGCTTGAAGCCATCACCCCTCGCCCTAGTGCTACGTGCCCTGGCAAACAGCCCGTCCCCATCCTTCCTGTGGGCCCCCTTTAGGTACTGGAAGGCCGCTATAAGGCCTCCCCAGAGCTGCCTTCCCTTCTCCAGGCCGAAGAACCCCGGCTCCCTCAGCCTGTCCATGCAGGAGCGGTGCTGTAACTACGGTGAGATAAGCTTTTGTCCCATCTAAGGGTTGTATGTTGCTCTCCGTCTCTCAGGCGATGACATTTCCTTGGATGACGCGGATGACCTGCCCAAGCACCCTCCAGCCCACGGCGGACGCCCCGGTTCTGGTGACTCGGTTGCGACAGAGCCCTGGCTGCGCCCGGGCACCTCAGAGACGCTCCGAAGGCTCCTGGCCCAGCAGGCCAGCCCGGCAAAGCTTTCACCGGAGAACGCGCTGCCGCTCAGCTGGGAAGGGCTCTCAACCGCCCACGGCTGAGGGGGCTCCGCCAGGGACACGTCTCCTCCCTGTTCATAGCTGGGAGCCGCCTGTGCCACTCCAAGTAGCAATAATAAAGGTAATGGAAACGGCAGCCTCACGGAGATGTGGAGCAGGGATGGTTTCTAGTCTCAGATGTAGGAAGCGGAGGAAAAGCTTGGCGCTTTTTGCACTTTTTATACAAGATAAGTTTTGGCCTCAGAGCTGGACTTAGCACAAAACCAGAGAGTGTGTGTGTGTGAATTTGATATTAAATCAAAGTTAATTTTTAACTTTCTTTATAGCCAGACTCTGAGACTGTCTGGCAAGTGAGTAACGCCACAGCAGAGGTGCACTTTAAGCTTTTATTGAAAGAGGAACTTGGAGAAGGGAGTTTGCTTTTTGTGTTGCAATGAGCCCTGTCCTGCAGGAAAGCTCAGCAAATGGTTCCATGGAAAAATGACTATTAATGAGCAACGTTTCTTATGTGCTGGAAATACAGATACTGTTGCATATATTTAATTTATGGTTCTGATTTAAGAGTTAATAAATTATTTTGTTACTGAAGTGTGAAAGCAGACTTCAGCTTTCTTAATTTATCATTTGCTTCAGCTTATGTTCACACCGGAACAAACATGAATGCTGTGGTTCTTTTCAAAGGAGCAGGAGAAACATAGGGAAAAGTTGTGGGCTAAAAGCACAGAACTTTATCAAGAAGGACGTGTAGCTGGAAGCAAGACTTTAGGAGCTGAGTGAACTGAACCATCAAAGATGAAGCAAGGGGGAAATGATGGAGCAAAAACAACTTGTAAAAATGTTTTTATTTCTTTACTAAAATGCTGCCTTCAAGCTTCTGTCTACCTGCTTGTGGGCCGCAGCAGTGGCTGACAGCCCATAAGAGGTTCTTCGTGGGTTTAGCCGTTGAGAGGGAAGTCAGGCTCATTCTTACCCGGAGTTTTTGGCTCGTCAGCTAAAAGGCTTATCGGGTTCAGCAGCACTCTGGGTGTGACACCACCGGCCCGTAAGTGATGCCAAGGGGGCTTCCTGCAATGCAAGACCTGGGCTACGGTGCGCAGTACAGGCCTGATGGCTGCTCCGTTCCCAGTTTCCCAGAGGCAGGAATCCCAAAAGAATTTTAAACGGCTGAGGTGAAAGTGTTTTATAATATAGTTATCACCCCACCACAGATGAGTGGGACGCGATGGGCAGAGCCCAGGGAGGGCAGTGCTGGAGGCACAGAATAGAGGGGCGGTGATAGTGGGTGTCCCGTGAACCAAGACCGAACAGCTGCTGGGCCTTTTCCCCCTAAGCAATAGCTGAGGTACAGCAGGAGAAGGCCATGCTATAAAAGATGTCATTACGAAATAGGAGTGCACAACAGAACACTGAAGCAGTGAGGTTTAAAGCAAAAAAACCCTCAACCAACACCCCCCCCCAAACAAAACCAACCCCCACCAAGGGGACACATCACACTTACTCCAAGAGCTGTTACTCATCACTGTCGAACAGAGGAGACAGACCTCAGGTCAGGCTTGGGACAGGGGTTTGAAATTTAAACGTTACACAAACAACTGAAAAAAAAAAAAAATGCATCCCAGGAGGAAAGGTGGTACAATTACAATTAATTAACCTCAATTCTTCCCCTTCCGACTCTGAGAAATGCAATTCAGTTTTGCTCCACCCCAATTAACACTATGAGTAAACAGGTAGTTCCAGGCTGTGCCTTTTAATTCCCTTCACTGCCTTTTCCGTGGCCTCTTCACTGAGGTGCTTACCCATGTTTTTGGAGGCTGCTGCAAAAGGCTGCGTTTCTCTCGGCCCCCAGCTCACCAGGGAGAGGCTCATCCACCCTAATTCCAGTGTCTGTTTTGTACTAGTATTTTAATTCCCAGAAAGCAAAATGCAGTATTTGAGTTTCTGCCTGGGCAGGGCCACAGGGTTCACGGGGCAACTCCACCTACCAGCGGGTTTTTTTCCTCCTTTTCTGTTTTTTTTTTGCATTTAAACTTACCATTCCTTTTCAGCCCCCGTTTGCCTCTGAGGGAGCAGAGAGATCCTGGTCAAGCCCAGGGCACCCCCCTTTCCGCCCCCAGCCACAGGGGAGCACGAGAGGCAAAGGAAACGGTCAAACAAGTAGCTGTGGATTAGGCCGGTTTTGATTGCACTGATCAAAGAGTTCAAAAACTTTATTGACCTATAACCTGATTAGAATATGCCAGATGAGAACCAAATATTGTACAGAAAGTTGTACAGAATTGTGGGTTTGGTTTTTTTTTTTACATAGAAAACTTTACATATCGTACCATATACATTTTGTCCATCTGAAAAAAATTTCTACATCCATTGTAATAGAGAATGCTTGACAATCTTGTCTTTTAACCATCGGAGCACAATTCACAGTATGAATACATTTCCAATAAATTTAACCATCCCCAAACCATGCCAGATTTGTAACTTGAATATATTCAACATTAAATTCTGTACAGAAGAGTGAAATCTACATCAAACAAAAAAACCCATGTGACAGCAGACACAACCTAGACTTGTTTGCGGTGGTTCAAGTTCCAGTCCTTGAAGGATCATCGTTTTCAATGGCTCGTTATATTGAAAAGCCCTAAAACAAGTATATTACAGGTCGTTAACGTCAGTCGTGATATTTCTACCTCTGTTCTCGACAAGTCAGCAACACTAACTTCTGGGCTACAAGGAAACCGAAAAAAAAAGAAAAAGAAAAGAAAAAAAATAATCACAGCCCCCCCCCAAAATAAACCCAAACTTCTAGTGCATTTGGTAAACAACGAAGAGTTATGGGTTTTCAGCAAATCAATAATACAGAAATAAAACAATCCAGGAAGAACTGTATAGTGTTAAAGAGTTTATATTACAGACCTGCATCTCTGTACATTTTTCACAGAAGGATGATTTCCGACGTCTCAGACAGCCTGAGTGTGCAAAAAAAATCTTAAGAATATCAGACATAGTTGCTAAATATCTTTCGCCATGAACAATAATCTCCGTTTTCTTTTCGCTATAAACATTTTATCCTTCAAAATACAGCTCGCCTGAGTTGTACTTCTTGCAGAAGCTCAAACCTTTACATACACAGTTCTCTGGGTCCAGGCTGCGTCCAGGCCCGCCACAACCCCCTGCTGCCGTTCTGCTGCCGGGGAGAGGAAGGGGAACTGCAGCCCACGCTGACCAGAGGGCTCTGCTAAAAACCGGCTCTGCGCTCAGCACCAGCCGGCCGAGAGGGACCGAGAGAGATAATCAGGAAAGAAAGGGACTGGAGTGTTGCAAGCCTTAATTACAGTTGAGAGCATCTGTACCGTTAACCCGTGGATACGCACCGCCGTACAAAGAAACCATTTTTAGGGAGAGCCAGACAGAAGGGCTCAGCTACCTGGTCCTTTTCTTTAGCTGAGGAGTAGGAACTTTTAACAGGAGCAATGCTCAGTCACTGTCTGCTACTGCCTGCTTGTTCCAGACTCTTGTTCTGGTGGTTGGGATATTTGGAAAACCACCCCAATCCGCAGGAAAAACCTTCGCAGAACAGCCCGGAGTTCAGGGATCAGGTCAAACTGCATAATTTCACACAACAGAGGATAGTAGAATGAGGCATGCGCCTTGAACTGAGGAGAAAACAGAAGGAATGGTTCCATTAGGCAGCGTGCTGCAGGTCCAGCATTTCACACACTCTCACAAGGTAAGGCGAGACGGCCACCAAGCAATAAGCACAAACACCACCTCGAGAAGCGATGCCGGCAGTGCCAGAGTAAGGCTGAGCGCACTGCGGTGCATCCGGCAGACGCTCACTACCTACCCACAGCTCCGTGCTAACGCTTATTTTTTCAAGAGGAACAATTTTCCTATTATCGGGTAAATGTTTTTGTCGTAGCTGGCCCCTTTCACTTTGTGTTTCAGCCAAGTTTTGTTAGAAATAGAGAGAGATGTAAAAGGGGGTAGAGCTGCTTTGGAGAAGGTCATGGTGATGTACATGGAGCACAGGAAGCAGAACCAGGAATAATTTCTTTGAGTAAAGCACCAGCAACTAATCCTCTTCCTCAGCAGGAGAGGGGTGAAAGCAACTCAAGGCACACTTCTACAGGATTTTAGCATCTTTTGAATTTTCTCAGACACATTTTATTTTATCACTCCCTGTGCCCTCACTCTGCGCTACTACCGTCAGCATCCATCACGTGCAGTGTCAAGGTACGTTCCCGTAACAAAGAGTGTCTACAAGCAGCAGGAGCTTTTAAATCAAGTATGTAGCTACGTGTGAAGAACTGGTCCGGAACTACTTCTTATCTGTAAACGCTGCCTTAAATACCATTCCAAACAGCTACTTACCCTTTCATCACTTATCTTCAGGACTTTAGTCAAAAACAAGAGTAATAAATTAGTCCAGGCTTCCCGATGGCTTTCTGACGTAAGAGTAAGGAAGTAACTCAGAGCCTCACTGCAGACGCTAGAGAGAAGAGACACAAGAACCAGTAATTAAGGGGTTATTTTGAGGTCTGCTGCAGAGAGGGAGCTTTGGCTTGGCAACTATACCAGTGCGGAGCCCTGGGGTACAACAGCAACCTTTTATGAAAGCTACTGTAAGCCCCGATAGTAATAGAAAGCAGTGATTTTGCTCAACTCAAACCCAAAGTCTAGGACTTCAGTATCAATCCCGCTGACACAACACGATCGCGCTGTTTGTGCGTATATTTACAGTGCAGCACATGCTCTTTGAGAGGTATTAACATGCATGAGACAAAGTGGTATGTAGACTTTAAAAATTATTCTTAGGCTGGTGTCACCAGGTAGTTTTCAGCTCTGCTCGCTGGTCTATAAACCTTAAAATACTTTCACTGTGTTACTGCCATAGTTTTAAGCCCTCTGTTGCTGGAACTGTAGACTAAAAACATTCAGGTGAACCTCGGTATTCCCAGTAATGAATAACCAAAAAGCCAAAAGCTTCCGTGTGCCCACAGGCTCCTTGAGCCCAGTGCTCATTTCTACAGAGGAGAACAGACAGCGTCGGTTCCCTAAAACACCAGAGGCTACTGAAGGAAAAAAGCTGGGTTAGGGGATTGTTCCTTTACCTTTTAAAGAGGAGCAATAACAACCCCCCACCTACCCACATGCAAAATTAAGAAAAGGTGGTGAGAAAAATTTTATTCACTCCTTCAAAATACGTAATGAGAACAAAAAGCAGAGGCAGCATTAGTAGCTGGAGGCCCAGCACTCTCCACACGTACTGTGTTAGCTCAAGGAAGTTTACTGCGAACAGAGGAGGTCTACCCTTTTCAGTAAAACCCCACATTTTTTAACATCCGAAATAACATCAAACAGGTTCGGCTGCGTGGACCTTACTTTAGTAGCCTTTGCTGGACTTCCTCCCATGCACTAGTACGGCTTTCATCCATGTACATACGGAACAGAATGCGCAACCCACAGGCAAGGCTGCTGGTCTCCTGCTTCAGAAGATTGGGCTTTGATTTGCCTTTGAAACCTAAAGAAATTCCAAGTGTCCATTTACATTTTTTTGCTTCATCTGACATTTTTCCTTACAGTTCCCCCACTTCTAAGCAGCTTCTGCAGGCAGACAGTTAGAAGAACCACCTCACGCAATGAATTTCTCACGACATTCAGTACAATGGAATTAACCTATGTGTATACACCGTCACTGTGTCTGGCATCCATTTTTATACAAGCTTCCAAACAGATGTGAAACCTGAGTGTGTGATAAAAGGGCACCCGAAAAATGGACCATTTTGTCACAATCGTGTTTCTGTAAGTGTATACTGCTTTATTGCTTGTTTTTGATAAAAATGTCTACAATTCTACTCTTTCCAAAGCTGTTACGGTAAAATTAAACTCGGTTTGCTAGTGGAGGTGCACACTAGCAAAAAAGCATCCCCATAAATATTAATCCTGCCTTGCTGAAGCGGTTCTGTGTATGCAGCCACAAAGCAGCCTGCTGCACATTCCCAGTATCCAGTCACCATTAAAAATACAGTTAACTCTGGTGCAAGGAACAGATGAAACACAACGCTACAGAGAGTCCATTTTCCATCTGTTTCAGGAAATGACATATGTTTCCCTTATACACTGGCAGGTAGAACAACCCCCCAGACGAGTTCTGGGGTTTTGTGCCAATCACGGGACTCACGCCTACAGCCCGGGATCAGCTTGGCTGCCGTAACCCAGTGAAACCTTAAAATTCATGAAACTGAAAAAGATAATTTGCACCTGCCCAGATGAGGTCTCGCCCCCTTAGCAATTCTAGGGTTATACAGTTACAGCCCTATATTCAATTTTACATTCACCATCAAAGTACTTTTTGACCTATTTTGGGGTCAATTCAAAGCAGAGCGATACATTCTCGCAAAATATTTCCCTGAGGTGACCGACTCACCCGCTTTCCAGAGGGCAGTTCTTTGTTCGTTGTTCGAATTAAATGCTTTAGCAAATCGGTGAGATTCCAGCAGACAATCGAGAAGTTTGAAAAGCTGCTGTGACGTTAGGAAACGATACATCCCTTGATCTTGTGTATCCACATGGACATCAAAGTCTACTGCATCCCTCTATTAAAAAAAAAAAAAAAGAAAAAAGGAACAAAAAAAGATTTCAAGTAAAAAATCACAATTTTCTTCAGCAAGCTCTGGCAATAACTCAGTCCTACCCTGTTCTCATCTGTAAGTGTATTTAAACTTGAAACTGTACTAAAATTTGTATCCACACCCCAGTAACTAAATCCCATTGAACAATTCATGTTTGAATCCCCGGAGTGTGCTGCCCCAGCATAGCACATGCCATTGAACGCAAGATGTAAAACATCTCAACGGTCTGCTGCAAGTTCTCAAGTGCTTGTAAAAACTGTAAATTGGAAGATGTTACAGGAGTTCATGAAACTACACCCACTAGAGAAAAACCTGTAAACAGAGAGCTAGCTCCAAGTTCTACTTACTTGTGCTGCTGCTAGATTCTCTGCGTCCTCTTTTTTGCTAGTTGCTGGGAAGAACACAATATTGTCGATAGTCTGAATGAGTTCCAGTTGTACAACGCATTTGATCAAAAGAGCAGCAAATAACTTCTGTTCCGGAAACTCTTTAAAGGAAATAAAAAGAAAATAGCTTGTTAACTAAAGAACTACACTATTTTTTACTTTTTCGAGCTATTTTGGGGGAAAGCTGAAAAACAGCTTAACTTCAAGCAAATTCATAAACCAATCCTGGAATCCACCCATCTCAATTACTCTTCTAAAAACAGGACTGATCACCATGTTAAAAAAACCTGTTTCCTAACTTTAAAGTCGCCTGCCATGTATTGGAAAAAGACTCGATGTTACCTAAAAATCACCCAAATTAGTGACCTTGTTGTTAGCGTCAGTGCAACAACAAGAACCAGAGGCTGAGACTGTCCACAGGCAGAGGAGGCGTAGGATGGCACTGATAATCACCGATGCTTGTTTGCGCTTGTGGCAAGTACTAATACCACCAGACATGAGCATTTTTAAGCACCAACACACAACTTCATGCAACTATCTTAAGAGTTTGATATACTTTCTTCACATCAGTCTAAATACACTTTGTTTTTTCAGCTATTGTTTCTGATGCATTCTGCACAGAAAGAACTTCTGTCTTAAGAAAAAAAAATATTACTAATTTACATAGCAGTACAAGGAGAATAATATTTTTAGTGTTTTGCTTTGGGTAAAAAGACTGCAAGTTAGCAGCTGAACTCTAGATTTTTAAAGCACAGGTCAAAAATGTGGACCCACAAGAGTCCAACAGAATTCTGTCATACTACACAAAGACAAAAATGTAACCCATGCAATTTTCTTCACATCTTGTTTCTAAAGTTATAGCTGGGACTATAACTAAAGACATCAAATATCCGATAAATATGACTCTTAACAGATAAAAATGGCAAATCACTACAAAACACGCACTTGCTGTTGGCCTGGTTTTACTCATTTCTTCACCTACTGTGGACCCCGCGCTGGGTTGATACAGACGTCCATCTGAAGATCTAGGCTGAACAGAATCATGAATATCTACTGATTTCTGTGAGATTGTATCCTGAAAGGAAAGAAAAAAAAATAATTAACTTAGAGAAAACTTCCGCGAGCTGATCGTCAGTACTGCTGTGCCATTCATAGCTTAAGACATTTGCTGTTTCAGCACTGCACTTTTTCACTCACTTGAGTCACATTTGCTACAAGCATTCTAGGAAGATGTACTAAAAAGATGACCTCCTAAGAACTGAGAATTAAATAAGCAGCAAATAATTACACAGCAAAGTCAACAAGTAGTATTTTGCACATAGGGTCTCTGTATGCCATCCAAGCATTTAGTATGTCAGCCAACAGTTGATTTGACTTTTACTAGATTAAGCCTATGAGGTTTATGGGAAATGTATGGGAAATGCAGTATCTACCCTGATCTACAATAAAAACTGTTAACAGCTTCCGTGAGAATTTGTATTCCTTTTACAACAGGTGAAAATGTGAACACACCGCTCAAATGACAAGTCTAAACAGCATGAGGTATCATCAGACTTTAATCTTTACTTACCTTTACTCCCTTGAATGTTCTGAATGATAAGCTCCTCCTAACGAGTTTGTGGGTGCTACAGGAATTTACCACAGTAAAATGATGGAGGAGAAGAATATATGCCTACCAGTAAAACGCTCTAATTTAAAATCCTTTTGCCAGACTTCTGCAACGCGTTCCGATTCTCCATGCTGTATTGTGTTATTTTGTGAGCTAGAACTCAATGACTTTGGAAGATGAATTGTTGGGGTTTTGGTTTTTAAATTTTTAATAAATATCTTCATTGGTTGAATGTAAAGTATTAAAATCAGTGGTAATACCTATTGGTTTCATTTCAGAAAATATTTGTTGAAAGAGGGAAATGTAATTAATAACAAAATACATTATCGTTAACTGCAAAGCAGTTATATATAGCGATTACTGTCCCTTTCAATACGGGTTTCTATTAGCATTTGTTCCATAAGTGCCACCGGAGACTGCACATTAATTCCCTCCATTGTGTTGTCAGCAAGATTTAAATCTACACATATAGTTCCTATAAAGAACGTATTGACTTCTCATGCCAGTATATAACCAAGGATTTCATCTCTATTAGGCATAAATATACTTTTAATAGGTATTATGGTTATAGATAGTAGAACGCTTCATTATATTTGAACTCCCTGAAGAAAAATTAGATGGAAATATCTAAAGCCTGCAAAAATTCTATCCTACCAAAAGAAAGGATCCAAAATATATCTCCTTTAACACTATTTTTTATACAAGTTCTGTTAACTTTGAAGTTGTAAAGTGTCTTTTTACACTGGAGACAAAAGAGATTTTTGAGAACGTTCATGTTAAACTATTTCAAAGAGAAAAGATCTTTCAACTGATTCATCACTAAACCATTTAATATATTTGCCACTTTTGCATGCTATTATATTTGACATAAATGGATCAAAACCATAGACAATGTTTAGATCAAACGTTTTATACATCAAACCACTACAAATGAGTCAAGACAGAAGCAAGCACATTCAGTCACATAGATGTAAAATAACTGTATAATGAGAACTGGCCATCACAAATATTTACACTCTGTTGTAAGTAAATTACGTTCACACTCCATAAAGATAAATGGAGGGAGTTGGCCTCTTTTAGTAGAACTCATTTGGGACCATATCCTTGAACAGTTTTTATCAAATGCTTCACTAATCTATAAAGAACTTCATGCAGCAATCTTGTGAGAACGGCCAAAACCCAAAACTAATTCTCATCAGTAGTAAAGTAGCTACAGGGCTGCCGCTTGTAGGCAAATCCAAATTTTACATCGGTTTATTCAATCAGTGTTAAGAGATCTAATGGTTATATATATTTTCTAAAATACACGCCATAAACACTGGTGCTTAAGTTCTTATTACCAAAGAAAATATCAAGGAAACAAAGGTCAATCTAACTGGCAATCTTTCCCCGTCCAGCTGTTTCTCATCGTGACAATATATTAAAGAGAATATTGAGCAAAATGAAACAAAAAACACACCCCAGACCAGAAAACAACTCAACCCCTAAATACAGTATTACAGAGACCTACCAGACACCTAAAAAGTACACAAGTAACGACCTACAGCCAAGTTCTGGAAGCCAACTTTGCTGCAAACAAATACATGCTTTTCTTTCTCAATTAATTCTTTGTCATTTTAAAGCATTAAATAGCACTTTAGCTGGAACAAACTTCTTTGAGTAAATCAAAATTTAAAAAGGGGTTTCAACTAAGTATACTTTTCAGTTAATCCACATCACAAAAATTTGCAAGCTTTTAAACATTGCTTACCAGTTTTTCTTTTGCATCAGAGGGAGATCCAGAGCCAAAGTCCCCACTGACTGGTCGCCAAGTCAGCAGCCTTGAAAACAAAAAAACAGTACCAAATTTAGTAACTTTGAAATACAAATCAGGACCAATATTCTAAAAAGTCCACTTTAATATGGGGGAAATTTTGTTAGGTTTACTTTAAATTAATGGAAACCAAACACAGAAAGAGTCAGATACAGATACGTCCATGAATTTATAAACTAATTTCAGTTTTAATTATACATTTTATTTTTTCACACATACTGAAAAATTTAAATATTGTTTTTTGAACTTCAGCCATGGACAGACAACTGGATTATGTGGAGGTGGAATAATTTTTCCTCAGAAATATCTGATTTGGCTTTAGGCAGTGCTCTAATGCCGTTAGTGGGGGCCTTGTTCTCTCACGCTGCCTTAAGCTTTACCTGGAATAATGAATGAATTTGCCCCAGGACAGATCAGCATGAACGTCAGGAGATGTTTTGCATTCTATGTTTGGGATATGATCCAGCATTCTAGTTCTATTTCTACTTAGGATTGAACACTTCCCCTTAGACCTCGTCTGATCTCTTCCCTGCTGTTTTGCCACAGCATGTTGCCGTCTTGAGGATCCTCGCCTTAAGCACTAAAAAATTTCTACATTAATTGTAACTTATTAGGGCTGTCTGTTCCTGCCAAGAATTGAGGGAAATTGGATTAAATAACGTCAGCGGTCCCATCATCTCTTGTTCTATCAAACCTAGTCCTACAAAGTAAGGTTAAAGTTATTTGTCACTGTTAAGATTTCAAACTGTTTAGCCTCCACCTGTGTGAGAGGCAAGGCTCGGTGGACATTTGTGTCTGCGTGTCCTAAGTGAGATCTTTCCTTGTGTTAAGGATCCTAAATTAACATATCACTGATCTTCATACAACTAAAGACTATATAACTCAAAAGACAAATCAGAGATAAGAAAAGATAAAATCTTGAGGCGTGTAATGAGACAACAAATAAAGTAGAACAGAGAATTCTTGAAAGCTACCAGGATACAAATTGCAGATTATTCTATTGTTAAATACAGGGTAATTTAGTTTGGGCTGTAAAGTCTTAAACTTCCATCTGCCAAAGGAGGTACTGGAATAGTGAGCCATTATGAGCCAGTAGAGGCCAGATCACCGTAATCTGTGCAAGGAACCAATTCTAACTCAGCTTTCTCAGCACCAGCGAGGCAAGACTTGCTCTCATGAAGCTTCAGAAAATTTCAATTAAAAAAAATTATAAGCAGAATAGAAAAGTAAATAAAAAGAAGAATCAAAGGAACTATTAAAATGAGCTAACGAAGTATGGGCTGGAAAAACAAACAGTGAGGTGCACTGAAAACTGACTAAACAGCCAAGCCAAGAGACTGGTGACCGGGTCATAAACTCCAGTGAAGGCCAGTAACTACTGTACCCCAGGGGTCAATACTGGGTCCAATTCTGCTCAACATTTTCATTAACGATCTGGGTGATGGGGCAGAGTGGACCCACAGCAAGTTTGCTGATGACACACAACTGGGAGGAGTGGGTGACACACGAGAGGGTCATGCTGCCACCTGAAATGCGCTGACTGGAACCTCAGGCAGTTCAACAAGGGGAAGTGAAAATTCTTCACCTAGAAAGGAACAACTCCATGCACCAGTACGTGCTGGGAACCACCCATCTGGAAAGCAGCTTGGCAGAAAATTTGGCCCTGGGCATCCTGGTGGACACCGGGTTGGACATGTAATGTGCCCTTGCTGCCAAGAAAGCAAATGGTACCCTGGGCTGCATTAGGAGAGTTGCCAGCAGGTGGAGGGGGGTGATCCTGCCCCTGTACTCAGCACTGTGTCCAGTCCTGCGCTCCTCAGTACGAGAGACATGGACGTATTGGAGAGAGTCCAGCAAAAGGCCACGAGGATCATTAAGGGACTGGAGGATCTCTCCTGTGAAGAAAGGCTGAGAGAGCTGGGACTGTTCAGTACGAAGTTTTTCCAGCAAGGAAATAACATGATCACCTCTCTTTTTGCAAAATGGCAACTTGCCAAGAACCAGCAGAGGCTAGGACTGCAACTAAGAATGCCTGCAGCCAATGCCGCAACTATTAAATTGAAGAACTAAGTCACACAATACCTGGAAGATGTTTTATATGAATACTAAAGAACAATGGATGTAATCCTACCTGATCAGATTAATAAAAACCTCTGACAGAAGATGCTTTACATTCCAGAGATTCATAGCACCTGACTGTGTCAAGACAATTAGCAATAAAGCACTTACCCTTAAAACTTCCATATATACCACTGTGTGATTTATCTCCGTCTTCATTTCAATGTTAACTATTGTGCTACTTCCGGACATGGGAAAACAAATGTAAAAGGAGCATTTGTCCCCTTCTTTAAGTATTGGGGCAGCCTCCACAACAAGCTGGGTATCAAGAAACTCCCACACATTAAGGCTGGGAGGGCAGGAAAAGCTCTACTGCAAAAATATAGCTAAAAGAGGGACTAAGAGATACCAATATGAAATGCCAGTCAAACCAGGCATCACAGAAAAAGAACCAGATCCCATAAAAAGAGAGGAAAAAACAGGAGGAGCAGTACAGAAGCAGAAAGAAGTATCCTCCTAGGGGTCAGAAAGAGAAGGAAAGAAAATGAGTAAAAAGTCTCCTTTAAAAATATGAACGAATACCTGTATATTGGTATAATTTTTTCTTACCCATGTAAAAAGCTTCAGTTTTAATCAAGTATGTTCAAAGAGAAGAGACTGTTTTGACCAGTTTTGTGCCACACAACAATTGTTTGGAAAAAAGCAGGCGTACGTGCACCATGGGAAAGGAGATTACTCACGTATAAAATCCAAGTAAGATTTGCTGTACCCTGCAAAAGTTGGGAACCCCCCAGAAACATAAGAAGGGATAATATAACAAAGTTCTCAAAGAAGGCATAGAAAGATGAAAAAAGGAGATGGTAAGTAAAGAATGAAAATCTATGGAAGGAATCAGATACTCTCCCAGGAAAAATAACCTATTTGAAAAACAGAAGTGCCATAAACTCAAAGGGAATAATGCACGTATTTCAAATCAGATACAGCTAAAGGCAACAAGAGAATGTGTCTAAATATTAGGATACCCAAAATGCTGCTCTAGAAGGGTTTTCTAATATTCAACCATAAGAATACCCAGAAACCTATATATTGATCACGTGTGGAAACCAAAGCAAATGTTCTGCTAGCGAGTATTCACTTCAAAATCTTTTGGGACACAGAAAAGTTATGGCTAATTCAATTAGACTTTTACATCCAGAGGTTTGGTTTCAAACTTTATTTTTGGCAGTTACCAAAATGCTAAGAAATTATCTTGCTAGCTCCTAGATGTTTCAGCTTTATTTTAGTATTATTTTTTGGATGCAATTAATTCACACCTACTCACACAGAAAAGTAGGTGAGGCACTGACAGATGGATTAACTTATCTTTTAAGCGTGAACGAATCTTTCGTACAGTGCTATCTGATACATAACTCTAAAATTAAGGAAGAACTGATGTGCAGAGGTTCCCTTTTGCTTCAGTTTTCATCTGGCTTAAACTAGGTGACACCCAGAAGCAAATGCTATGAACTAGTTGACAGACCCAGGACAAATAATAATACAACCATTCAAACTAAGACTATCAGATTTGAAAACAAGTAGTGTTTCACCTCAGTGTTGGTAGGGTAGGGGGGAAAACCCCTCATATTTATGGTATTTCTAGGTTTTTTTATCAGTTTATCATTTACAACACAAAACTAGTATATCTAGCACCTACTTTATCATGATGCTCCAAGAAACTCTGCTTCATTTTAGTCTACATGTAAAAGCTTTTTGTTCACACCACCTATTAGATATCTAAGTTTGGAATCAGTGTCATATCCCTAAACTATTTTACAAAGTATAAATATTAACAGTTGTCTTACGCATGAGGGATTGTAGTTTTGAAAATATCCAGCATGCAAGTACACGTTTTATCCCAGATTTCTAGGGTAAACTTTTCACCATTTAGGATGACAACATTCTCCAAACAGTTTGTACCAGACCGTGCCAGTTGTTCATTGTCTGGAAAAGACAAACAGTGCATTTGTTTATTCACATTCAACACAGTAAAACGTTAACATTGTTTATCGGAAATTGGTACAGCCCTACCTTGCTGCACACACCAGTACAGTTGTGCAAATATATCATCCAAAAGAACATCACTGAGTACTTCTAAATACTGTGTGAATACATCACATATTGCATAAAGTGCATGGTTGCAAGTGGTTGTCATCCATTCAGCTTTCTAGGAGAGGGGGAAAAAAAAGTTACAATTTTGTTTAAGGTGAAACTTTCAGGATGCACATCCCTGCAGTAAGATGGATATATGTATTTACTCACTCTGAATTGCTTTACAGTGACATGCAATTCCTCTCTATATCTCAAAACCCCCAAAACTGGGAGCCCCAACTTTTGCTTTGATAACTAGCAGGTTTAAAAAACTACAGAAACAGACAAATAACTACTCTTGGAGACCAGACTATAGGACTGACAAGCACTTACCACCAGGAGATACTGAGTTTGTAATTGAACTTAGTGTCTAACCCTAGGCTCAATAGTTTAAAACCAAACTAAGTTTTCTGTGTTTCTTCTAAATATTTTCCAGGGAATAAAAATTTTGACAGTGAGTCATGTCCTTCTACAAATTGTCAGATAGAGCCTCCCAAACAGTTGACAATTGTGAACAAACTTCTAATAATAATTTACACATAATTTACATTAGTAAGCCCATTTCTGTTTCACTTCTGTGTCAGGACAGTACCTGGTCCTGGTTTGGTAGGTCAAAACCTGTTTGGCTGGTCAAAAGGGTGCAGTGAAAGCACAGTGTTGGTTTTTTGCTGAGGGTTTGTTTCTTTGTGTTTTGGATTTTTTTTTTTCCTGGTCATCAAAAAGTTTTGAACTAGCAGAACTTATTTCTTCTAGTTGTGACTTCACAGCTGATTACAAGCCTCGTTCCACGGAGCATGTTGCCATGAAATGATGTGTCTCAGATACTAGACATCATGTGTAAAAGCTGCAGTTCTTACAAACCCCAGATATGTTGCATTTTATGTTATTCTTCTAGTGTTTGTAGTGTAAACTACTAGGCCTTTATACACGTGGTTTAAAAAAAAATAATTAAAAGTGAGGAAAGTGACAGTATCTCCAACAGAATGCTAATAAAACAAAATAAATCTACTAGAACTGCAGGTCAACCACAGAAGTACTGAGGTTTGTCTTACATTACTTGATAAGCTATATTACTAATTGGGTTTTCTACTGTAACTATAAATCTCACGCAAACTATCTTCCCCTCCTTTTTCACCTCAGTCTGCTGTTCTGGCAGTTTCATGTTGTCAAATATCCTGAAGACAATCCGAAACAAATCTTGCCACCAGTGTTTTTCGTAAGTATGGCCGTATGTCTTCATTATTTCAAACATTACTGTTAAGCCCCTGAAATGAAGGAAGAAAAACACATATTAAGAGTTACAAAAAGACATGCACTAGACCAAATATGTCCCAACTGCAACAGCAATAATAAATACCGTCAAGAATGTTATACGTTGATCTGATGTGCATCAGTCACACTAGTACACCAAAATTAAGGATAAAATCAGCTTGTTTAAAAAGCACTTAAAAGTCACAGGCAATAGCCAGAAAATACTTTTGAGAACTGTAATAATTTTGAATTAAAATTGAAAAAAACCTGCTTTACAAAGGACCACAAAAATAAAGGAACAAGTATTTCCAGGTAAGAAATACAGAGGTCTAGAAACAAGTATTAATCTTCACCAGCTATAAAGGGAGTCCAGATGCACAGCTCCCATGGAGATGTGTAAATTTGAAATGATTTGCATACAACCTTTCATATTTAGCATCAGAGCTGCAACAGAATATACTGTTCAAGGGAAAAGCAATATTCAAGGAAAATAAGCAGGTTTATCATGAAATCATAGTACAGCTTTGCTTTTTCAACTGTTTCTGCAATCCACAAGCAGTTAATGAACAATGGTATAAAACCAGTTTTAAAATCCTCAAAATCATTATGATAGGCAAGACACAGGAAGGCAGGGAGGACCAAGGCCATGAGTTTTCATTAAAACCAAAAAAAGATTCCAACAGAATTTTGCTGTTGGAGTCCAGTAAAACAAAACCTACTCAATGCACGGAACATTGTACATTTGTTTTAAACAGAGCAAAACTGGAAATGTGAAACGAAGCTTACCCAGGTCAACTATGACAAATCACTAAAATGGAGTAAGCAACAGGGGCATATATCATGGAATCAAACTTCATACATTCATATTTGCTAATCAATAAAGAGGATCAGTATTGACACTGGAAAAATACAGATTTGGATATTAACCCAATGTAATA
>VXBO01004248.1:148057-181825 GCA_013400135.1 Rhinoptilus africanus
GTCATTTTATACTCCTATTGCTTCTGAATGAAGTACATTCCTCATTAATCTCAAACTTGAAGAGAAGCCAATAAAGTTACTGCGAGGTTTTTTTTTTTCTTCATAAAGAAAAAACACTTATAATTTAGTTAATACAGACTATACCTGAGGTCTATCGGATACATATTTTGCACAGTGGCGAATGAGGCGGATCGCTTCCATACTGGTATCTGGAAACGCTGCATTGCAGGCAAATTCAGACAAGCACTTTACTGCATCCTGGAAAGAATCTATGGTTGCTGGGAAGTGTTTTTCAAACACAATTGCTGTGAGGAAAGTGTGAACAGAAGAAAAAGAAGTGTCATGCTATAAAATCTATTAATTCTAATACGAACTGATCGTAACAGAAGTCATGAGATTCTGCTTCATTGATTGGTGCTGTCAAATGCCTGAGTAGCAATAAAAGCTCAAAGATGAATGCTCAACCAAAAAAAAGAAGAATCACCTAGAAGGCATTCTATTTTGGCAGCAAATAACTGTCTAAAATAAATCAAGGTAGCATCTACTCTAAAGGAGGGAAACCAAACAGTTCTCAGCAAGAACAGAGAAATAGGCTTAGAGCTTAACTCTAGTCTGTGTGATCAGAGCTTAAGAGGGCTACATAAAGCATGGAGTTACACCTACAAAAGGACCTCCCCTCAGCAATATGGTCCTGTTGCCTTGATTTTAAATAGTCACTTTTGAGGAAAAAAACCTCATTCTTCACCAACGCTGAAAAAGTTTTAGGAACTTGCAGAGGCTGAGACAGAATAAAGAGATCCCCCTACGGCACAAAGACTGAGATGTAGATTAGAATGGGATGGAGAAAAAAAACCCGAAAACCATAATGCCACCTAGCTCAGCACCTTCTCCTAAACAGGGACACAGACAAGCACAATTCAGAAAACAAGGAAAAAGATAAGCAAACAACAATAGTAAAATGACTGAACTTTTTTTTTCTGTGGAAAAAAAAATAAATAATTCTTCACTAAAATGAAAATGTACACATTCAGTAAAATTATCTAAGGCTCGACTTGTTTTACTGTTGAATGCTACAAACAGATTTTTATTTTTATTTTTTAAAACGGCAGAAAGGAAGACAGATAACTATAATCTTATTGAATGATTTTCATAAGTATTTTCCCAGAGGACTGTCTGAAAAGTGTAAACCACATACACTACCACGATGTCTGAATACCGTCAATACTCACTGACAATGTGTCCTGTAGTCTGGAATGCCAGTTCCACTATACTTTCATCCTGATCGGAGGCTGCTAGATGAAATACTGAAAAAATGTTTTTCCAGCCAGAACGAATGTTAGCAGCCTGGGAATTTACCATCTGTGCAATACACCGCACAACCATGTCTCGAATAGTAGGAGACCTAAATTAAAAAAATAAACAATAATTGTTCAGACTAAATTACATAATCAATTACAATAGCATAATTCTCCAGCAACTAATTTTACAAAAGCAATTTGTAACATTAATTGCAAAAGGTGTTTATGATACCAGGAGATTTAGGTCATTGTATGTTATTACCTGTTTCTCTTCATGATATGCTCAAATGGTCGTAGGAAGTCCTTCTGGAATCGGAAATTAGCAAGTTCTCCTTTTTCTAAGAACTTCATTGATAATTGCCTTAAGGAGTCTACTGCAAAAATAGCTACATCTTCATTGGGATTGCAGCCAACCTGATAAAGTAGAGCAGAAATGAATAGTAAGCTTGCATCAGAATTCTTACAGATTTCAGCCCAAGTTGCCTTTACGTTTGATACTGGAGAACTAAGCAGTACTGGAAAATTAGCAATATTAAACAGTAGCGAATTCCATAAACCACATTGTTAATGAAGTTCAATAATCCCTAACCAATGCCAGGTTATTTTCTACATTCTGTACTCTAGCATTTAAAACTTTCTCAAACCAAGCAGGCTGTCTAGAAAGACTTCAACAAGCTGTATTAAAAATTCATGTCAGACATTCATGGTATAAATAGTCCATTTAGACTTGAAGAGGAAACAATCTCCTATCCAAGCTTCACAGAACACTCCCCAAAATTAAAACACATAACTAAAGGCAGACAGTTCTAGACCCAGGTAATGATAAATAACTTAATGTGTACTCCCGCTTTTACATTTATTATATTGTGTCTGTCTGCCTTCTCGCAGGCCTTTCCAGCTTTACAATTTTTTGTTGTGTTTTAAACTACTGATACAGAAGGACAGAAAAAAACAGTACAATTCAGATTAGCACATGGTTTTCCAACAAATCTCTAAATAAAATTTATTTGTATCAATAACACAAGGAATATGCAGTATAATCATTAACAGGGATACCTTATTAAAATGATCTCCAATAACTTCCCAGATTCTAGACCATTGTAGCCTTATCCGGCCCATGTTGTAGTAAGAAATCTCTACTATCTTCTGCAGACTGAACATTCGAGGGTGGGTAGCAGACAGCAGTTCATCCATAGACACAGCACAAAGCCAGCGAACGAAATCCACTGTTAAATGACCACAGATTTTAATGCAATATTTTTTCAAAGTGTAAGACAAAGCTGCTTTGTAGTTTACAGGGAGGGGAAAGAAAAAAAAAGAAAAAAAAAAAGAAAAAACCTACCAATAGCATTTCCATCCAACCTTGTAGATCCCGTAAATATCCTGTAAAGTGCAGTTTAAGATATTATTACAATTTAATACAAAAGCATTTATTAAATATATATTCAAGATTTAAAAAAATACATATATAGACACTTTTATTTATTAAAAATCAATTAGTAATTGTGGGGAAATACTGAGCTTTGAAAATAAAATCAGCAATATTTCAATTATTTCTAATATTTAAAAATAACTCCCCTAGGCATGTGTGAAGACCGGGAGGTGAGCATTGTTCTCATACTATCCACTCACTGTCAGTGACTGATGAATAATGTCAGCAGTTTATAAACTACTCAGCCCCGGTCCAAACACAGAAGTCAAACTTCTCCACAGCGCACGATTTCTACTTGGCATGACAAACAGATACTTGAAACACTTACCATCATGAAGTGGGGAGAAAATTTGCAAACCTAAACAGCTATTATGTGTTTGACACTGAGCCTCCAGTTCGCTTGATGGGATTTTACTGCAAGGCAACTTTCATTGAACTGACATCAATCTTGCTGCCTATAGTCAATCACTGAAATGCTTGCAAGCCTTCTGAGGCCTGTTTGTGACTGTCAATTTTAACAACCGTTAAGAAAACGATGTTTTCTCGTTTCTTGCATGCTGAGACAGCAAGATCCATCAGACACTCCAGTCTGATCACTACTTTACGATATAAACAGGGAATGTTTATGATATGTATTATGCCTGATCAAATCCAGTTATGATAAATGTGATTCATAGAAAGGAAGACTGGAGTAATAATTTTGGTCATTTCAGACAACATCTACATAACCTACAGGAAATCAGAGCTGGTAATTACATTTAGGAGAAAAAGGGTCTGTCAATAATGCTCCCTGTACTAAGGCAAAATGAGATTTGCTATATGTTGCTAAATATAGCAAATCAAGATTCACCGGATGGTACAGCAGCCTTCATTCTGCAACTCTCCTGTAATAATTTTACATCAGTAAAATGACTTCTTGCCAAATCCTCATTCTGTTCCCTTTTTCAAAAACACTTCTGCTCCATAAAAAGGAAAAAATCCACCCAACCAAGAAGCACTTTAATATGGTAATATTTATGTAGCTTTTTTCCAAACAAGTGTAACTAATAACACAGGGTATTCAAATATTGCTTAAAAAGCTTGAAGTGGCAACAGCAAATTTAATACAATACCTGTCTACAGCAACGACAACACTTTGGGAGCTAGTTTCACCAATGGATTCCTGAATGCTTGCTATCTGCTTCCAATCCACATTGCCACCAACTACAGTAAACAAAATTTGAAAAATGTGTAAGAGAACACAGCACTACGAAGAAAAAGGAAGAGAAATCGTGCCATTACCACTATAATTAAATATAATTTTAATTCACAAAAAGAGAAACGCTCACTATTAATTTCCTTTGCATGGGGTGGGCATCTCAGTGAACAGCTGCATCACAGAATCACGGAATCTTCAGAGTTGGAAGGGACCTCTAGAGATCACCTAGTCCAACTCCCCTGCCAAAGCAGGATTGCCTAGAGCACATTACTCAGGACTGTATCCAGGAGGGTCTTGAATGTCTCCAGAGAAGGGGACTTCACCACCTCCCTGGTCGGCCTGCTCCAGCGCTGTCACCCTCACTGTAAAGAAGTTTTTCCCTGTATTTGAATGGAACTTCCTAGGTTGCAACTTGTGCCCATTGCCCCTCGTCCTGTCACTGGGAACCATTGAGAAGAGCCTGGCTCCATCCTCCTTAAACCCACCCTTTAGATACTTGTAAACATTAATAAGGTCTCCCCTCAGCCTTCTCTTCTCCAGGCTAAAGAGTCCCAGCTCCTTCAGCTTTTCCTCATAAGGGAGATGCTCCGATCCCTTAATCATCTTAGTTGCCCTTCGCTGGACTCGCTCCAGCAGTTCCCTGTCCCTCTTGAACTGGGGAGCCCAAAACTGGACATAGTATTCCAGTGCAGAGCAGAGAGGGAGAATGACCTCCCTTGACCTGCTGGCCATACTCTTCCCTTTGCAGCCCAGGATTCCATTGGCCTTTTTGGCAACTAGGGCACATTGCTGGCTCATGGATAATTTACTGTCTACCAGGACCCCCAGATCTTTCTCCTCAGAGCTACGGTCTAAGTCCTAATTCTCTAGATTCTCTATCCACATATAAACTATATTAGTCCCAGAAAACTGTCCACATTTGGAACTGTATGAATAGATACAAGTGGGAAAAAAAAAATCAAAGGCACAAGAACCACCCTGTTCTCTCCATCTTTCAATGGATCTTTGGTAATTCTGCTACTGAAAATACACAACATATGACAGAATACTGCACAGAGGAGAACTCTGCACAATTTATTAGCAGCGAGTGAGTAATAAATAGCAACATTTATTTTGGAGGCTAGAAACTGTAACCCACGAGGGGGAAAGCTCATGTTAAGAAAATGCTAACTTCAGAGTAAACAATGCTTCACAAATTTTCAAAATTTCTTGCAGTCCCTAAGCTCCTCTCCACCTCTCACACAAAAAAAAAAAAAAAAAAAAAGCAGGAACCTTGCAACCATTATGGATAATTCCACCTAACCTGTATTTAAGGTTTTTTTTTTCCTTAGGCAGCCTATTGGAAAGATAGGCGAGAACTGAAGACTGAAAGAAGGCCAGCAGCTCTGTTCTCAGAGCTCTGCAGAGACAAAGTTTTCATGTTTCAGATTGCCTCCCAGAAGTCTGCCTCTGAGTCTTGCTGTGCTCTACACTTGCCTGCAGATGAGTGGCTGTCAAATCTAGATAAACATCTGAAGCATTTTTCTAGGGCAATTATGAAGTAATGTTTCTGTACATACAGGCGTACGTACATAACCTTATAGTAGTATTTCAGCAACTTATAATACTGTTGGGTTTGATCAGGACTTCTCTTGGAAGCACACAAGCTGTCAGTATCAATTAGCTTGAATCTCAGTAATTTGTAAGCTAAGAGCAGCTGTGTGAAGTTAATTTGAAGGGCTATTTCCAAGTCAGGTAACCCTAACCACCCCTCTGCCAGTTTACAGAAGAATGCCTTATTATCATAGGATTTATAATCAATGCTGTAAAACCTAAAAGGACAGCAGATTTATATTCCAACAGTTAGGAGCTCTTTTACCATGAAGCAAGCTTTATGAAAAGCTGAGTCCTCAGATTTCCATTGTCCAAAGAGGATTTCTGGTTACCTAAGTAGTACGCTTTGGCTACAACCCACTCACAGCAGCAGGTTTTGTCTTCCAACTTTGTGAACAGAAGCTAGAGTAGAAGAAAGCTGAACTTCACAGTTACAACTCCAAGTAAGACAGCATTCCTACCAAAGCAGCAAAGGAACAGACACTTGTTTACTTTTACAACCCACATCCTTGCGATGCCTTGAATTTTCAAATGAAACAGAATAGGGCCACAGCGGGAAGACAGCGCAAGAGTGATGAAAACATTCAAATGTAGATGCCCGAAGAGCGCACACCTGAATCCTTCTTCAGGCAGTGAATGAGCAAAGGGGTTTTGGGGTTTGGTTTTTTTTTTTTCCAAAACCCCCACACTTCTAATTTCAGCAAGAGTGAATACTGATGCTTATGCACATCTGATATTGCAAGCAAGTTGGAAAGATGAAGCTTCTGTATCACCAGACTGCAACTTCACTTACTCTAATTAAACAACTGTTTACCTGTAAAATATGTGTCTCTATATATGGACCTAAGCACCACGGGCTCTTCAGAGGAATTTATGTTTATAGGAAGGTTGCCTGAAAGTCTTAGTTATAAAGGATACTTCAGAGTGATCATAGAAAGAAAACTAAAGTATCTGCAACACAGGATTTGTGGAAAAGAGTGAAAAAAATAAAGCAGCTGAGAAAATTACTATGTTCCAACAGCCCTTAAGTGCACGAAAACTAAATTCTTTTGAGTTACGCATTTTCCTACAAGACTGAAGATTATTAAAAAATAAAAAAGAAAAAAAAGAAAATGTTTAAGTTTCCATGTGCACAGTAACAAGCATTCCAGAAATTCAATTCAGACAGAAACATTTAATGCATTTGGGCACAGACTATTTTCCTTAGAAATGTAGTTGACAGAGGGAAAAAAGTCTTTATGAGCTGGATTTACACCAAGGACTAGCAAGTATGATTTAGAGACACCTGACTACAGTTTACATTCTTGAGTTATTAGGACAAACTTTTTAAAGGCCAGTCACTTCAGCGTAGAGAAACTGCCAGCATTTGGAAATCGCAAAGTTGGATAGGCCATCGGGGAACACTAAACTAGAGGATGCTTATTAGAAGGGCAGGAAGGAGCTCGGTATATGAGATGTTGGCAGACACATTAATTTTCAGGCATAAGGTTTCCCTTCAGCAGCTCTTGGCAAGGTCAGGGTGCAGAGAGACAGGGCAAAGGAGAGCACAATGGAAAGAAAGGACTGACTGCAGAATAAGAGAAACTGTCTGAGAACACAAAGCCAGACAATTAGAACTAGTTGTGGACTACAAGCAGAGAAACTAGTAAAAGCCAGACAATTAATACTAGTTGAGGGCTACAATCACTACCCACCCTCACCCTCCCGGCCCCAAAACAAACGGCATGAAAAATTGAGGGAACACAAAGCTTTTGCACAGCTGTGGGGTGAAGCTGTTCAAAAGGCAGGAGATACTGAGCATCATAATAAAATTGGAACTTCCTAACAGTCAAATGGAGTTATATATACTTTCTTGATACTTGCATAGTTTCCTAATACCCTCCACCTATATGTCTTTAACTGTGTTCCTATTAAAAAAAAATCAACCTTTTAAAGATAATTTAAGGTAAGACTGATACACATTTCCAGGAGGACAGGAAACAACACCTCATTTATGGAGTAAATTTTGGGTCTCAGGCTAACCTAAGAAAAGCACTTAGTACCGAAGTAACCAGAAGAGGAGGAAACAGAACTGCAGAATTTAAGCTAAACTGATCTCTCACTTGGGTTGCATACTACGTATTTCTTGCAAAATTTTGTAACAGGATGCTTAACCTACACGTACTAATTTGCCTGTTTGGTAAAATACTTGGTGGACTAATGCTGCAGTATTATTAAATCTGATGATACCATCAGCAATCCATTCTTACTTGGGCAGCTATATTTTAACAGAAATTAATAATGTATCATTTTCTTACATTTCCAACTCTCCCATCCTAGCTATAATACTTAAGAGAGCAAAACAAATATTCCAGAAATAGGAATGGGTCTACTCAAAGCCCAAGACAGTTTTACAAGAACTACTTCATGGTCTCGTCTCCAAACCTCGCAGTCAACAATAATGAAAACAAAGGACAAAATTAAATATCTGTCTGAACAAAACCAGTTAAATTAAATACCTCGTATCTGCATTACTTACCCAGTCCCAGCCCCACAAATTCATCAGGTGCCTGATCTTTTGTTCCAGTAAAAGAACCTTCCCTGCCGCGCACTGTCCCTGAGATGTAGCGAGGCTTTACTCCAGTTCCTATTAACTGTGCCAGTTCAAGTTGACTGATGCATTTCAGAATCTGTTCCAGAGAATAAAGATGCCATTTATCAACAAAAGCAGTTTGAAATAGTAATACATAAAAATATTTGAGCTGATCTTTAGAAGGAAATAAAAAAGCTAAATACTCAAGATCAAACAAGTATTTCTGTTCTTCTATCTAAATAAAGAAGTTGTTTATCAACAAAAAGCAGTTTGAAATAGCAAAAAATAATTAAATACAAATCTTTAGGCAGATCTTTAGAAGAAAAAAATTCTAAACACTCAAGATCAAGCAAGTGTTTCTGTTGTCTAAAATGAATATTAATTTAAATACTATTGGATTAGTCTCACAATTTTATTTCTCACTTGAACGTGTTTTGCTACTTTAACTGGCTGCATAATGTGCAATTCTACATAATGTATGTACAAAAGTATATACTTGGCACTCATCTAAAAAACCCACTGTATTTATGCACAAACAAGTACAGTACTGTGTTAGAAATCAGTACCCGTGCTTTCTTACAGTTTAAATACAAATGACTCTTATACCTCATGCCAGGAATTTCCTAAATAGTTTCCATCTGTATGAGCCACCGTGATGAGAGTTTTAATTGTGTCAATATTCTTCTGCTTCATTTCAGTAATACCAGAACTCACGGTAAGTAATGTAAATCTTGCTAGCGCTTGGACATAGGCATCTCTTTCAAGCTACAAATGGAAGAAAAAAGAAATTCTCTTGTAAGTACTTTCTCAGTTTCTTGTTCTTAATACAACCTGTGTGATTTCGGCAACTATATCCGTTTACTTTTCTTTTCTTAGAACTGAATTTCCAAAGCATTCTACATAGAGAAAATATCTCACATTCTTCTGCAGTGAACTGTGGGATAAAACCAGGCTCCCTCTATTCAGGAACATGAAGGGTAATCTCTGACAGCACAGAACACATAGGTTGTTCTTAGGTTTCTGGGTTTGGTCTTTTTGGATTTTGGGGGTGTTTTTTTGGGAAACAGGATGCTGTTTCAGAAGAAACGTGGCTTCCTGGGTAAGCTTCTAATACTTTTGTACTATACCTGGACCTGCTCTGAAAATGTTGCCTTAGCAGACTCTCTCAAATAGTAGGATTTTTTTGGCAACAGAACCTGAATTATGTATCTAAAAGGCACCTTTTGCCAATTCCACAAAACTGCTCGAAACATATTTGATTTATCTACACCATTTTGAGCACCTCAGATGCTTGTGAGGGGAGACTGTCATGGGTGGGTACAGAGCAAGGGACCTACCATCTAGGCAGATTAAATTGATCTCACAAGAAGGAACGTTACACATGTAGGTACCTGATTTTTATGTATAGGGTATCTATAAACACCAAAGGAAACTCCTCAGGTCTCATATGAGCCAATTACAGCAGTAAAAAGGTGATTAACAGATGAGCTCACAAGTGCATTTTACTCTCCTGTTATGTAATATCTGAAGAGCATAAAGTGAAATGGTCGTACATCAGAGAAACAAATGACAACTATGAGATATATTTAACTGTTTGGATTTTTAAGACTACTTTGAAATAATGATAAAAAAATAATTTAGCACATAAACAAACAAATATAAAATATTAAAAAAAAAATCACAGGAGTAATGTCTGCTTCATGGAGAAAAAATTAATGCCACAACAGTGGGCAGTGACAGAAGGGACAGCTTCTCACAGAGCCACACAGCATAGCTGCCATGTCCAAACCCAACTACTACTACAGGGTACACCGGAAGGCACAGCAAATGATGTATAAGCACAGAAAAATGGAAATTTCATGGAAAGAGTACTAAGCAAAGATGCTTTAGAGTCTACAAACTACGTATCTTCTGTAAAAGGAAAATGTTCTCACTCCCACTTTCCCTCTCTGTTCCATACAGATATTCCCCCTTGGACCCTTTTCCTAAGCCATCAAAGTAGGAGAAAAACAACTAAACAATGTGTCCGTCAACCAGAGTAAAACGAGATAATATAAGCAAATTAAGTACAACCTTCTGATGCGTATCTTGTCCCAGATGCCTAAAGACAAAAGCTAGGCTGTGCGACCGTCTAAGATTAAAAGCATAAGTAATTAAAACCAGAATCTTTAGTTGAGGTTTTAAGAGGTGAACATGCATAGCTTAAACTATATTGTGTACTTTGCGAATTTTCTTAAAACTAAAAGCCTCCAGCTCCTTCTGTTACCTCTCAAGGTGTGTAAACTACTGTTAAGTGTTCTTAGACACCAATCTTAACCTCTGTACCTTCATTCAATGAAATAGAAAAGTTGCCAGCACCAGGTAAGCACAAGAGGAAAAACCTGCTTCCCACAGAAAAGATCCCTACATCAGCTCAAACACAGATTTGCCAGTCTCCTTCAAACCACCAGAGCTAACTGGCATCTGAAGTCAGACAACACTGCCACCTAATCAGGACCTTGTGCAACAGAATCATCCTGTAATGTAATGAAACCATCAAAAAAACAGTACTGTTTTTAATGGTACCAACAAAACAGAATTCCCATAGGAAGCCAGGAAGGAGTAGCACTTATACTGAAAACACAGAAAGTTTTTAAGTACCAGCAGATGAGAATTGTTTCTGAAACACCTCTTGTTAAATCAAGTTTGTCTCAAGCCAATGGAAGGGTACGAGTGATTCTGGTACATTCTTGGAGCATGGGGATCTTTGAGCAAACGTGTCCTTGCCCACCCCACCCAAGGCAGACCACTGCAGGGCTGGGAGCTAACCTCTGCAGCTGCTCAAACTGCTATTTGTACCAGCTCCACTTTTCCAGCTTGGATACAAAAATAACAGGAATGTGAATTTCATCGAACAGCTGCAGGCTCCAGGGAAGGCTTTGTTAATCAAATTTAATAATGTTCAGTGCAGGGGGGAAGATGTGTAGGGGAAAATGAAATGGAAACACAGAGGAAGGAAACCTTACATGATCTCAAGCTGTCTCTTTTAAGCAGCTGTATCAGATACCCCAATGCGCCTTTCCACATTAGTGATAAAAAATTATCTAATTTGCTAAATACAACTGCAAAGGGAGAGGGAAGCAAAGCATTCACTATCATAGTTCAACAGTTTTTACTTAAAGTCAGTCTTAGAAGGTTTTGTGTTTTTTGAGTGTTCGGGGGTTTTGTGTGCCTTTTTTTTTTTACATGTTTTTAATGTACATGTTAAATAATGCAAACACGTCAGTGTTGCTTGCCCTTCTCTTCAGCTATCTTCAATGGACTTATGGCAGACCAGTTCTCCATTTATTAACTAATAAGTCTACAATAACATAATAGTACATTCACTACCGATTATTTTTAAATGAATTAAAAAAAATATATGCAAAAAAGCACCCAAGTTTAATCAGAATTATCCTCTGGAGCCAGAGAGTCTGGAATTCTTGGCATTGTGCTTAATGCAAGATACATTCGTGCATTACATCAGGAATGACATTTCCAGTGACATAACTGTTAAAATGGTAACCAATTATAGAAGTCTCAGATTAGTATAATCTCTCTGAAGTTGTGAACAGTATTTTAAAACACAGTTCACAGAGATACTATTTTACTTATGAAACAGGATAGGAAGACTCATTTTATAAAACATCACAACAAAGCTAAACAGCTTTGTAACAAAGCTAGAAAGCACCTTGACATGAAAGTAGGAAACAAAAATTCAGTACATAGGCATGGCAGCACTTACACAAAACATCAGGAAAAATAAAGGTCACTTTATTTGAAACACTTCCAGTCAAATATCAGATGAAGTAGTAATTGCAGAAGCAGGCGGCCTCTAGGTATTGCAGTGCATAGCTTCAGCCACAAGGACTCTTAGAACCTTACTAACATTTTGCTGGTAAATAAATGGAAGTATTATCTCAATCTTAAATTTGTTACCTGAATGTTGAAAATGCAAGCAATCCTGATTGCACATCTTATACCCTCCAAACAAAGAGAGGCAACTTCTGTGTCATCACAGTCCTGTAGACCCACGCTGAACGCAGCTAGAAAAGGTGTCCATGCCAACTGGAATGTATGCAAAATAGAAGTTACATTAGCAACTGGTAGTACTTGAAGGGAATGTTATAGTTTCAACATCTTGCTAAAGTGTAAATTCCATCCTTAACTCACATCCTTAACTGTGAGGTTGCCTTTTGCCAAAAAAGAAAATGGAATAGAATAGACATGAGACATAGAATAGAAATAACACAGATTGATGCTCCCCTCAGAAGCACTGTCCCTCCTTCTCCCTCAGCAACCAACACAACCAACCATCTTCAGACAGATGGAAAAAAACAAACCCTAAAGCTATGTCAGTTAGATGTCTATTGGAGTTTTGGTATTCCCGGGATAATCTTTATCTTTGCAGTGAGAAACAGAGTCAATAATTACTGCAGGAACCAACACAGTGTATAACAGATTCCTTTATGATGAAAAGTATGTACTTAAATAAGACAAGTTTGTCCTGGTAACACCAGAAGGAAAAAAAAAAAAAAAGGGTAGGGTAAAACAGGGCAGGAAACTTGTATCATTTCCACTAAAGTTTCACTAAGACAACAACAGTAAGAGGCAGGACACAATTCTTTCCTTGATCTCTCTGCTCTTAATTTTGTAGCCCTCAGCTATCCATCTTTTTGTATCTAAGCCACTGTTGATGCTTCCCATTCCTCTTGCCTTAGGTGGGACTGAGACTGTAATACACTCAACTGCAAATTACTGCAGTAGAGTCCACATGGTCCTGTCCTTGTGGTCAAGGCTCCCTCTCTCACAGGCAGAAAAAACAATCAGAAGATGTCATGACTACACATGGTTATGGAGAGGAAACCCCAGGGTACCCAGAACGATTTTAGAAATAATTTTACCTGAAGTCACCCCAGATGAAATACAGAGTCAACAGGCACAGCAGGAAGCAACAGATTTCACACTTAATTGCATAATAAAATGATGCACCACAGAGCTTTGGCTTCATTTAAGCCACTACCTCAGAAAACCATTTAAAGCTTGCACATGTCCAACCGTAACTCTGGGACAGTATTAAAGGCATCAGATGAATTCCTAGATCCGAGACTTACCCTATTGCATGACCTTTAAAGGTCCCTTCAAACTCAAACTATGCTATGATGCTTTGTTCCAGAAGTTTGTTTCTTGCCTCCCTTCTAATTTTTCATTTCCACTGGAACCAAAAGTAATCTTAAAAATCTCAAAACTGAAATACTTTAAGAACTATCTAGAGATCTGTTTACTATACTTTATAACTAGATTTACGCTGTTATTTTTAATAGACTACTTTGTTGTTAAAGGTGAAAATTAAGCGTCTAAAGTAGACAATCAATTTTGGGCTGCTTAGGTGGTTGCATAAACTGAATTTTTGGTTTTTTTTAATAATTTAGTAAACCTATCTGTAAATACAGATATAATAAAAAATTTTATGCTGGTATCAATGGGTGAAAGATATATCCAGAAATTCATAAAGTTTTGCTGAATAAAAAAATTAAAAAGTCTAAAAAAGTGTGAAATTAAATATTTGACTTCCACATTTCCCCCTTTTTTGAGAAGACAGCTCTCTGTTCAACATATTACATTGTCCTCAATACTTTAATTAGTTTATGAAAATCCTCAACTAAGAAGATTTCTAATTCTTAACACCTTCACAAAAGACATTTAGGGTGTTAGTTTACCCTGATGCTTCATATTTTGCTCCTTTGAAAATGGATTTTGCAAATGTACTTTTCAGATAATAAAGGCCAGGAATGTTATCAAGTAATAGTGCTGGAATCTTAAGGAATAATAGCCTATGAATTTTTCAGATTCCTGCATGCAAGTTATTTGATTTCAGCCTTAAAGAAGTCAACAAAGAGAAATTACGTACAGTACTCCTCTACTAAGTGACACCTCGACACCCTTAATGTATATTTTAAACAAGAGCTTCATTTAGTGTTATTCTGTACCGAGTGCTATCCTACTTTTATTAATATGGTGATAAAGAACTTGGAAGTTTGCCTCACAGACAGCAATCTTACAGATAGATCCTTGGTGTGCCCAGGTGGCCATGATGGCCAAGAGCATCCTGGCCTACGTCAGAAATAGCGTACGCAGCAGGACCAGGGAAGTGATCGTCCCCACGTACTCAGCACTGGGGAGGCCCCACCTCGAGAACCGTGTTCAGTTTTGGGCCCCTCACCACAAAAAAGACGTTGAGGTGCTGGAGCAGGTCCAGAGAAGGGGAATGAAGCTGGTGAGGGGTCTGAAGAACAAGTCTTATGAGGAGCAGCTGAGGGAACTGGGGTTGTTTGATCTGCAGAAAAGGAGGCTGAGGGGAGACCTTATCGCTCTCTACAACTACCTGAAAGCGAGGTGGGGGTCAGTCTCTTCTCCAATGTCAGGCAATAGGACAAGCAGAAATCATCTCAAGTTGTGCCAGGGGAGGTTTAGGATGGATACTAGGAAAAAATTCTTCACTGAAACGGTTATCAAGCATTGAAACAGGCTGCCCAGAGAAGTGGTTGAGTCACGACCCCTAGAGATATTTAAAAGTTGGGTAGACCTGGTGCTTAGGGACATGGTTTAGAGGTGAACTTGGCAGCATTACGTTAAGAGTTGGACTCAGTAATATTGAGGGTCTTTTCCAACCTAAAAGATTCTATGATTTTTGAGCCTGGAGCTCAACCTGACCTCACAGCACATCACTCGAGTGAACCATTTATTTATTGTAATGGTAGTGATCTGAGACTTTACCTCCCTGGAGCAGTTCCCAAAGGGGACATACAAGGACCACTACTTGCACAAGGGCAGCAAATGAGAGCGCATGGTAAGGGCGCAACAGTTTATTTCAGTGGCAGTTAACTGTAATTAGTTAGTTATGCCAAAGCCCAGACCCAATAGCACACTGGGGCATAATATGCTACTGAACCTACTCTGTATCTACGAACCTGAATCACTGCTATGGAAAAGGCATTTGGGATGCAGATAACTTTTCACCTACACAATACCAAAGACAGGTATTTAGAATTATGGTTTAATAGAGGTCCAGCTACCTCCCTCAAAACTAGATGACGGTCCTAGACACATTTGTTCTGATAACTGCTCCTCCAAAATACAATGAAGTAATCTCCCTTAGAAGCAGTAGTTGGGATTCAAACAATGAACTGGGATTAGTCATTTTTCACTTTTATTAATCTGTTGCTTTGACTACATCTCTATACCTGAAATAAAAATCCTATCATTTTACGTTTTTCACTACTCTATACTTTTGTCCCCTCAACATACTCCTTATAGCTCCTCTCTTGTAACTAGATGCTGCTTCTATCAGCATAGAAACTTCTTAAACCCTGGGGTAAATGAAACTGGAGTAGAAGGCTCAAAATCCCTTTTTTCCTGTAGCAAGTTAAAAAACTTACAAAATGATCAAAACATAGCAGACAAATCTTTAGTATTTTCAACAAATCCTGTCGGTCAGTATTTTTTACTAAAAAACTATGTGATATTTGAGGTAAATATCTAAACATGTATCTCACCTTAAACATGGGTCTCACGTGCTCCAGATGGGTTGCACTAGTAAAAGGTGCCTGAACATGGCTCACTGCCTCCATAAGAGCTTTAGCTGTTTTAGCCATTTGTTCCATTTCCAAATTATATAGGAGTCTTCTCTGCTTTTCACTAGCAACACCTGTAAACATATTATTTCCTCTCATTTGTGCATCTTTAGCAGTGGTGTCTCCAGGAATATAATAATGTTAAGTTTTTTGTTAAGTGCCATCCTCAGATGCATTTTTTGTATTATCTTTACTTTCTGGAATTACCACACCAGCAAGATATTTCTTTTATAGTACAGATAAAATTTAACTGAAGGCATACTTAGGTATGAAATGAACCTCATTTTAAACCTTTAAAGAATTTTAAGATTTGCACAACAAACATTTCTTCTCCATCATCTCAACTGACAGCATAAATATCACATCCGCTATGCTAAATTCAAAGCAAATAGAAGTTTCACAGCAATCCATCATCACAGAAAATAACAATAAAAATAAGCGGTCATCCTTTTTCTGAGGGGGAACTACCTTAATCCCTTTTTAATTTCAGTAATGGAACCTCCATCTCATCAAGAAAGTGAAACCCAAGTAGAATATAATGATCACCTTCTTTAAAACGACTGTAAAAACATGATGTTAACTGAACAAATATTCTTTTTTCAGATGCAAATTTCCTGTAAGCAATCTGGTCATAAGGTTAACCTAGGACTTAAAAGTATACAAATTTGACTATGGGGGAAAAACGTCAAGTATTTCTTGAAGTTCTCTGTAGAAAGGCTAGAATAAATGACATCTGAATCCTCACATTGTGCAAAACACACAAAAAAATGTCCAGCATTTGAGAGAGGAAAAGATAATTAATTTATAGAGTGCATAAATTAGTGCCCTACAAACCAAATAATGCAAATTTTTTGAAGATGACAGAGTGGTTATTCCAGGAAAACACAACAGCTACCTTAGAAATAGAAGGCACAACTATTGCACTGTGCCTATCAGCAACACTGTTACTTCATAAGGCCCTCAAATGCATTTCCCCACCTTGCTATTCAACAGCAAACCCAGTCTTCCCCATGGTCCATGCACTAAATACCAAGAATTCAGATGCAAAGGGAAGTGAAAATAAGCAGTTGTACTTAACACATATTTGACGGTAGTATCATGCATTTATGTTAAAAGGAAAACCATATGAAATTAGAAGTTAGGACTCATTTTGAGTTAAGTGGTGCTTGCTTCATTCATCTCTCATTTTAAGAAAGGACATAACTTCATGAAACTGAGGAGTCAGCGCTTTGAAGAAAGCTAGTATTGCAACTACTTACTTTGTTTACTGGATTTTGTGGGTATCGTTAGTTCTTTTGTTTCTTTCATTGAAATCTTCTTGCCAGCTATTTCATTATAGATAGCAGACAAATATTCTTCAGGGAGATCTTTACTGTCATTGATACCCCTATTCATTTTAATATACTGTTCTTTTGTCATTTTATTCTTAACCTGAAACCCAGAAAGAAGCTATTAGTATCAACAAATGAGGCAAATTCATAGTGGTTACAATGCTGCCTATAAAGCAGACAAACAGATGAAAAGTTACCATCGAGGTCAAACCTGCTGATTCAGAAGACATTACGTATTCAACACACATGAGACCATACTGTCAAATTTACAAAATAATGCAAGGCCACGTGGATATTACACCACTCAAATATTCAGTAGGATCCACAGATCAAGTAGACATATTTAAGAAAAAAGAAAAGTGTTTTATCTTGTCATACAGACCAAGTTATCTATTTTAAACATAGTCACAATCTCATAGGAGTTTTCCAGATTTTGCTTAAATAAATGATGATGGGTAAGCAATCACTGCAACTCTGAATATTATGCACTGCAGAAGTGAGCAGTACTTATCAAAATAAAGCTGCATTATTTTTTCAAGCAGACTGAAATCTGCTGATTTGTGTTAAAAATCAATGGGTAAGTAATTACAGAAGTTCTACCTTTGACTGTAGGTTAAGATCACTACCGTGAGTGCCATAACATGAAGGCAAATTCACATAATCCCTATTCAACACAGATCAGGGAAATGATACCTTAAAGAAAGATCTAACCAAAACAGCTTAAAAACCTCCATACCCATGAAACACAAAACTGTTACTTAAAAGATGCACTAACTTAAGCTACCATATTTCTTACACACATACTGGTGTTAAACTGAACATCAAGCTTTAACAAATACACTGTCACAAAGCCTGAAAGTTAGATGTCTATGGATTACACAAATATTGTTCTAGCAACATACCTGCGGACTGTGAAGATCTGTTGTCAACATGATAATTGAGTAAGCTAAAACATATGCAGTATCTGCACTAGCAAAAAGAGTTTGCCTGAAGGGGAAAAGGAGAAAAACAACAGCAAATTTAACAGATTAGCATTTTTTACTTATTATTCAGCTTTCCGACATTCTGAAGCATGGCTTACCCTTGGTTACATTCTAAATATCTAGCAGCAAATTTCTCCATTAGGCGATCAATTTTTTGAGCCTCTCCTGGAAGACGAAATCCCTCTAGAAACATGCGCAGAGCTGAAACAAAATCCTTTCCTGAAAAGTCGTGTTGGTCTACATATGCATACATGACTTCTTTGTTAAATTTATCATTGTCTCCCAGGAACTCCCCAACCTGAGTCTAAAATAAGAATAGAAAAGACAAACTAGTGCATTTAAACTGGAAAAAAACAGTACATAAGAACAACAGAGTCATACTGCCCATATGTCTCACAAAAAGAGACACCTGCATGCGGTTAACTAAGTCGCATTCCTGCTTCTCCTCTACTCTCTAAAGCAACGCATTTTGGCCATGTATTCCACCATAATGCTCTTACATGCTCATATCTGCCTACTTTCCTCCTCCTCTGTTTTTTTTCCTCACATACGACTTTTTTCTGTCAGATGAATTCCACAAGTGCACAAGACAAAGTTAGTATTACCAATGATTGTTCTGTCCTGTAATGATTTTTGTAGTTAGGAACTTATTTACTACAGGAATGAAAAGCTTACTGAAATCAACTTTATTCCCACCAGAGTACAGATCTCAAAAAAGATGCAAGTGATGCTCAAATATATAGCTGTTACTCAGCTACATCCAAGTTGACCACTGTCAAAGCAACACAGTACAGTGAAAAATACTGTGCATCCAGATGCCTTTATATGTAAACTGAGGTTAAAAGTTTGTTTTGATGTCTGATTATAAGTTCTAATACTGAAATTTGCGACCTCAGTCATAGCTGCAAGCATGTGCATATGCAAGTCTTTCCTTAGAAAACAACAGGGGTGGCTACTAAGCACAACGGTGCAGATTGCTGTTTCAGAAACGGCATGACATGCTGTTCATGACGATACCAACATGAGATATTCCCACCCTCCTCAGCCAGATATTGCAGGACCCTTTCAAGTTCAGCAACAGCTGCTAGCTGTAAATAAAAATCAAATAATTAATCTAGATTAAATAACTTTCCTTTGAGAGGCAGCAAAAAAATTGTTGCACCACATTATTTTCTAGCTGTCTCTAAAGGACAATTATTTCTGGCAGTCCCTCATTGGACTAAAGCACATAAGAGTTTTGGAAGTTGCTTCTAGCTACATGAGCAACTAAGTACGAGTTTGGAGTCTACTCAAGTAGGCCAGTCTTTTCCTTTACATTTCGCTGAACTGCAGGATGCGTATAATACAGGGTATAGCTCTAATGCACATTCCAGTTCAAACTCCTTGAGCTTACAAATTTTAAAAAAGAAATAGAAGTTTCCTTTTCTTCACTGTACAATAATGCTATACACTTTAAAACACTATCATGTGATTTGCAATTAATATAAGAACATCAGCATGATCAAAAATAAGCATCAGGAAAACAGTTTTCTTACTGAATCTAATCTTTCCTCTTGATGCAAGAACTGAGCAATATCTTCAGGGGTAGTGCCAAGCATTCCTTGTTCTTGCAGGTACTGAATCCCCCTCTTTGGTTTCTTATTGAATCTGTACAATCAAGATCAGGATGGAATGAGTGTTAACCCTTTTACCCATGCACAAAGCCTTACCATCTTAAGTAAAAAGATTCAATAATTTTGGATTGAAAAATCTATGTATTCAATATTTTTTGTTTATCAAACTGTGCATTAGATAGGAATGAGCTAGTCTCTTCATTATTAGATGATTTTATGTTTTTTTCCTCTGTAAAAATCCTCCTCTTCCTCTTTGCTACATAATTGCCAGCATGGCATCTGAGCAGCTCCCAGAAAAGAGAGCTAAACACTATCATTTACTCTGATGCTTGTGAAGAAAAAAAATATTCCACGGAAACAGCAAAGTCTTGGCTTGGAAAGGAACAATTATGCTCTGCTGCTTTTTGTTTTAATCTGTATGAAACAATCGAGAAATCCATGGGTTGTCTGTAAGAATGGAAACGTACAAGACAAGGAATCAGGTCACTGAAAGAAACCGAAACCCTAAAGGACTACGTTCTCAGGGTCCGAGAACTATACTACAGAAAACGTTTGTTTTTGCATAAAGTGACCTCACTGAGGAGGTAAGGTGACAAGTCTGGACTGACACAAAAGATTCATGTCAGACTGCATTGAGAAATTATACTATCCTCCAGTTCTAATTATGGCAGGTTCATTAATCAGAAGGAAGCATCAGCTTAAGCATATACGCACTTTCATCAAGTAATGTGTATGCTAAAACAGGTCGAATTCAACTGATCACATGAGTTCAATGTTCTTTTTATCCAAATACAAAAATCTTATTTTTAAACAAGCAGGTCTGGAGAAAAAAGAACAAACATTCAGAGTACTCATCTTCTAGCTGTGAGGAATTAGGTTAACACAAAACACTGTTGACAGGCTCCAAAGGGGACACCATTCAGCACTCTTTCACCAGAGGAAGTGCTGTTACATCCAGAGTTTTTTTCCTAACACAAGATGAGTATCTATGAGGAGAAGGAAGAAAAACCCAGGAATCTTCATAGCTCCAAAAGAATCCACCCTCCCATGGGTGATAAAAGGGCACTCACAAGTCAATTCCTTGTTCTATTATTTCCTTTTGTTGCTTTAGGACCTCAAACTGCTCTGGGTTGTCAGTTCCAGACATCTGTGTGCTGTAACTGCCGATTCCTGATGAAGCGGTAGAATCCAAGGAATTTAAGCTTCCATATCTGTTAATTGTCTCAGGGTGTTTGGTTTCATTGCTGTCCTGTTCTGTGGGTTTTTCCTGGCCTAGAAATTGGAAATGGTTACATACATACAAAATACATACAGTGAAAAGAAATTAAAATCATAGGTTATTCTTCAAATTCTCTCTGAAGGCTTCTGAAACTCACTAGGGTATCTTCAATGACCTATTTATTTTTAAATAAATATTCTGCTTTTGTTTTGGTTGTGAAAATAAACACACAGACACAAAAAATCAATACAATGTATCAAGGAGGATTCTTTCAGTCCTTCACATACCTGAAATTTAAGCCTTAAATTACAACTATAATTTATAGGCACTTGGAAAAAAACATACGACACCTTAGAAACTCAATTACAGATCTTTCCTTTTATTTTCAAGCCCAGTGTTACTTTTGACCTGAAGTGAAGCACACTATTCTAAATTTTTGAAACAGAATGTCTAAAAGTGTTTATGATCAGACAAGGGAAGGAGTTGGTGCTCTCAGTTCACAAAGCCGGCTGTACCAACTGCCTCTAAAAAGGTTATTACTTCACCTATCAACTTTAAGCACTTAATTTGAAAATTCTGGCATAACCCTAGTAACTTTCATCTCACATCAGATGGAAAGAAGATTAAAACAAGTAATTATTTAGTTACTTCACTGCTTACAGCATTGAAAGTTCTATAGCTATATATAAATATAAGTAAAAAAAAAAAAAAAAGGCTCTCTGTCCAGCTTGCTTCTCCAGTAATAAGTTAGAGGTAATTAGGGGAGCTTCAAAGTAAGTTTTGTGATCTGTTTAAAATTAGTAATACAGAAAATAACTGGATTTAGTAATTTTCAGTGTAGTAGCTTTCTAGGAATTCATACAATTAAGAAACGACAACTTGGACAACGTGTTCAAATGTCACCAATGCAAACTTACCAATATTTCTACCAAAGAAAAAAAGTTTATTCTCTCTCTTTCTCTTTTTTTTCAATGCAAGTTGTTTTACCAATCTGGGCACTAACAGTATCAAAATAGTGGAAAAACGCACTCAACTCCTGCAGCACCTCTTTACTAAAGCCAGAAGAAACACATCTCGTGTCTTACCAAGTGTTGTCTGAGAATTGGGATTTACATATTGATCCTTACTCCACTCCACCATGCACTTCAAGATCGATACTAAGCATTCCAATCCTTTTTTTCTCAAACTTAATTCCTAGAAAAGATTTCAAAAGCAACACATGAGTGGAACGGAGAGTTTAGTCTTAACCCATCATACCAAGAAACATGAAGCTTCATAAAATTTGGTGGAATTTTTACCTGAACATTGGACATGCCAAGTTCTTGGCTACCCCTTCCTTGAGCAATCTTTGACAGGTCATTAACCAGCCTTTCAAATATATTTGCTGCATTTAAATCACAATCATAGTTCACGTAGATGTCCACTACACTCTGGGCATCTATAAACAAAGTGACATTGTCAAACTTGAAAGAAAAACTAGTCCATTCAATGAAAGGCCAAGTACAGTTTTGCTCTTTATCATAAAAGCGTAAAAACTAGAACTAAACAGTCCTTAATACCTGCACATATCCTTGTCAGCGTTTGTATAACCATCCATTTATGATCAAATGAGCTAGTAGAAGTTTCCAAGATATACAGGAAAATTTCTTTGAAGAAAACCTAACAAATATTCCAGGAAGAGGGAGAAAAAAAAAATAACATCTATTACAAACACAGTCACTAACTTTGATGGCCAATATTCTGACATAATTCTGAAAGCAGCACTTTAGAGGTATAGGAGATAATTTAAAAAAAAGGAGGAAAGGAAGAAATGCAAACTTTTGCTTGATGCATTCAATTAGGAATTTGAATTATTACTTATGTACTTCTGGAATTTTGTCCAGCTGAAAAATTTGGTTTATATTCCCATCACTCAAAAACAGAAAAACCGGGAATGATGTGAAGTCCTGAAGGACAGTTTAGCCTAACAAGAAGTCTAAGCTGCTGTTAGAGTTCACTTGGGATTTTGAAAGGAAAGGTATTACCTCATCACAATAGATTTTCTCTATGAGATGATGATATTATGGCAAAAACATAACAAACAGCCACTTATGCCAATTTAAAGTATCAGACTTTCATTAGAAGGGAAACATCCTGACACAAAATAATCACGGTATTAGATTATTGGAAGTAGGGTACTGGTCAGGCACTACATAAAAAATGCAGCAGGTCCATTAACAGGAAAGTTACTCTTCCCTAAAAGAGAAATTAGTTTTCCCTGAAATCCCTTTAATACAGGTGCTTTTGTTTGGAACAGAGACCATTTTATCCCCTGTCAATTAATTCCTCGCCAGATCCATTAGTATTATAGGCAGATTACTTCAGCTAAGTATTCTTAGCAGCAAGGGCAGGCTTCTTCTCATTTCTTCCCTAATCAGCAACAACTGCTGTAACAGTGTATGAACTCAAAGTGTGAACTGCTACCTTGCATCACATCACCATCCCACACAGCATTACATCACCATCCTGCACTTCTGAGAGCTCACCTCTTCATAGCCAGTTGTGGCTACCAAAATCCGCCAACATATGTTTTATCTAGAACGCTGCCAATAGTCAAGCCATCAAAGCTCCTCTTCTCTGACAGTGGCACACAAATATCCAAATATATAACTACCCTTGGTTTTAATATTAGATATTCCCTTATACCACAGATTTTTTACAGAGATTTTTATGCTATTAACCAGGTAGAGATAGCCTAACACTAATTTCACTTGAAGTAACAGGCTCGGGGAAAAACAGCAACATTGATTTTTAAGCAACTTTGATGGTAAGCTATTTCCTCAAGCAAAATGCACTAACATTTTATTGGCCGCTTTAAAGAAAAAGAGGCAGACAGCATAATCCCAGTTACTAGTCTTAATAAGGAAAGCCTCCCCGTAAAACATAAGGAGTTCAACACAACAGATCAAAGACTTTTAAGCACCTAAATATACTCAAGAGTACTAGACTGATTTTAGCCACAACATTACATAATCCAAACAGAGGAAGACATAAAATTTTAATAGAGGTCGTGCTATGAGCAATCCTTAGTTACATATTTGCTGTTTTCTGACTTTTTTTACTGAAAGAAAGTAAGATTATACACCCTCTGGAATCAGGAAAATATTTTTTTTTTCTGGTAGAGAATTTAAAAAAAAAGTAGTCACTGATGGAGCAGAGAAAAAAGTTTCAAGTCTAAAAATTAACCCCAAATCTAAGATAGGAGAGAAATTAGCTGGAAGGTCTGCATACTACAAAGACACTTTAGATCTCTATGCTTCCAAGACAGAGCTGGCTTCTTGCTTCTGGTGTGACCTTTGGACAAGCACATCTTGGAATAAACTGCTTCTCAAAACTGTACTGATTATTTACATTTCAGATTTTAAAGATGCTATCTATCACTATTTTACTTACTGCAATTCATGTCACTGAGTTGAGACGCCATTCCTAGCATATCAGAAAAGTAAAACAGAAAAGAGCTAATTATTTAGTTTGGTCAATTGAAAATAAGTTTTAAGATAGCTTGTTCACAGTTATGAAAGGGTGGTAATGGTAAGTACAGATAAATGACATCCCAAGTCCCCTGATATCTAGTACTTGGTTTGCGGCAAATATATTAATTGACCCATTTAGAAATACACTTACAACACAATTAAGGTACGACTCAAATTATTTTAACTGTCAGAGGGCAATGTTAGCTGAGTGTTTAAGTCAAAGGACCAAGGTCAGGTCACTTTCAACAGAATCTGAAACTATTATTTTAGAATACACCAAAAAATTCTTACACAGATGAAGAATGCAGCCTCAATCCCAAAATATATAGATTTTGCATATTATAAATCAGAGCATATGGCTCTTCTTACAGCTCCAAGACACAAACTGAATATGAAGTTATCTACTTGTCTACCCACATCTTCTAAATAACCTTTAGGATCAGCAGCTGAAGGGAGAGGAATTCTTAGCTCACAACCAGGAAAAAGAGTAAGTTTCTAGAAATTGCTGTCCCTTGGTGGGTACTTTGGCAGCATCAAGCTTTTGGCTTTCATATTCGTGAGGAGGAAACAGCCCTGCTATGTGGCGATATCCTAATTTAGCATATTATAGAAGCTGCTACAATAATGTTAAGATATCCTACATCCCATTTTCCTCAGCTATGTCTTCATTTTTTGTCTGGAATTTGGGGAAAGGATGGCAGAGATGGAAGCTCATCAAATTTCTGTCAGGGAAGCTGGATTTCTATGTGTTTACCACCTACGCGCTGACTTGTAAGCTCTGCGAATGCATAGCGAGTCCAACACTTCCTGGGAAGCAGGTTGTGTGACTGCGGAGCAGCTTGGCTCAGTCTGTCTGATGTTCTGAACACTGCACATGTACTACTGCACACACAGTTTGTCTTGAAAGTCTTCAAAATGCATCTTATTTTCAAGGCACAGCCAATCAGTCCCCAAACCTGTATTTCTATCCAAGCTATGCTCAAGGAAATACTGGAAATCCTCTTGTTTCTCCCCCAAAAGGCATCAAAATAACCTGGTGACTAGAGCACAATACTCTTCTCACATGGTACTGGCAAAGTGAGGCTCTTCCTCCAAAGCTGCCACAACACATCAATGTATACAATGACATCCATAGATGAAGGAATCCCTGAATTCAAGGTCCTAATAACAGCAACTTTATCAACATTTCTCAGCATCCTGTCACACACTTAACCTCCACACTCATGGGGTGATCTGTAGGCTTCAGTATTCACATTGACTCTCAAAAGATAAAATTACCAAAACGAACAGTAGGGACACACTGCACACATTACTACTTTATTCACAGCGGATTAAGATCTTTAACACATGGGACACACAGGAGGGTATCCATGTGGCTTCAGACCATTCCAAGAAGCTGCTCGTACTCTATGGCACAAGAATTACAAGTGAAAAACAAAGCCTCTACATACGTCTTGCTTTCCCTTATGACTTAGAATATATCCATCCTGTGAGAAAACGTGCAATGTCTGCCAGGACTCAGATAACTCTTATTACTAGGAATATGGATTTATCTCTAAGGAGTTAAATTGTGTGTACACCTTTTGAGACCTGAGGAAATATTATCTTATTCAGGATGTACATTGATCTAGGCCCTGATTAACAAATGGGGGCAGCTACAATAATGAAATTGCTGGGATTTCCCTACAGAAAGAAATCTGTCCAAGTGACCTCAAAGAGAATCCACAATGCATTTCAAGTCATGATTTTTTATTCTAAAATTCCTTTGCAAAACCATATATTACATATATGTGTACTCATTTTCTTGATTTGCACTACGTACTGCAGAGCTAAATCTTCCTAATCACATTATTGAACATTGGTTGACCGAGCTTATCCATAAACCTACTCATTTCTGAGTCTCAGCATCATTCTGCAATAACACCATGCCACAGATAACCGAAAATTCTGCTTTTAAATAAAGGAAATTAACTCATACAGTATAGTAATGAGTATGGGCATAATAAGTTCTGATTGTAAAAATTCACCTCAATCACAGAGTAAATCAAAGCATGTTTTGCACTTAGAAAGCCACTGGGTGAAAAAGAGCTTCTACGCATGGGAAGATCTGGCAAGTCGTATGCAAAAGCTGAGGTTCAGAAAGGAAAACAAGTTTATCTAAGCAAGACAAAGCTACACACAAATATAAAAAAAAAATGTTTACTTAACACCCTCCCACCCCTTAAATTAGAATTCATGTAACGTACCTCAATCTGCATCTTTAGATGAGTCTTAAAGTTTGAGAGGAGAGTAAGAAATATGGAAAGTGAAAGTTCAAAAACTTCTGGAACTGACGAGACTCCATTTTTTGACAGTGCAACACAAAGGTACTGCTTAATAGCATTAATAAACATCTCATTCGTCCTGAAGACAGGTCCTGCATTTTGCAGAATGGACAGAAGCAACTGCAATGAAAGAATCTTTGACCGCAGTTCATGAGATCTAGAATAAAACAAAGCAGAATATCAGCTCAGTGAAAGTCATAAATAAAACATTCTCTTGAAAAGTCAATACAAACCACAACTAGTTTTTACATGGAATGTTCATGAAACAAACTCAAATTTGACACAACCTGGTCTAGAAAGAGTCATAAAAAGATGCTGATCTTTTTTGGTGAAGCAGTCACTCTTCAGTCAAGAAGATGGGCAAGAATAATCTTTTCCAGTTACTGTTTCTCTCCATTGCTATTGAGCCACTCTCTCTTCTGCAGCACCGCAGCAACAGTAGTCAATGCTGCCCATCGTGGCCAGAGGATAAAGGGAGCATTCTTTCCTTTTAATGGGATTTTTTGAACATCCCATCTAAAATATCCAGCCCATCTACAGAACCCTGACTACCAAAAGGTGTAAATTCCTCCTCTGTTTCCACCAGCATGGAAAGAAAGATGAAGGACTATAAAGACAACAGCTGTACTGCCTCACCTACTTCCTCCCAACACTGAAATCTCTTTATTCAAATACAGTTTTTTATATTGTTTATCCGTCACTGGCCCCAACCCACTCCAAGAGCAGCTAAGATACATAACATGCCTATTTTAAGCATGGCAATAGCAAAGTCAGGCAACTGCAGTGTTGTCAAGTGCTCCACGGTAACATCATGCTTCTTACAGAGTGAAGTAAGTTAGAATTCATGTCAGAACAGTGTTATCATTTATGTTTAAAAACAAAACAAAAAACAGCCAAAGAAACCACCACATCAAACACACAAAAGTGTAAACAAAATCTGCATCGATGCAAATATAGTGCAATTTAAATAGCACTCCAGGTGAAAACATTCTCTCCTTAGACTCCTGATGCTCCTTCCCACTTATGACTATCTCAGAAAAAGACTAAATCTCTTCTGAAGAGCAGGTATAGACACCAATGGCTTTCCCAAGAAGACAGTCCACAGTTTTCATTGAACAACCACCCACTGACAGGACAGTTATGAAACATAAGGAACAATGACAGGAAATGTTTCATACAGTACAGCCCAGGCACGGTAAGGAGCACTTCAAGTCAACACTTGAGACACACAGCAGCTGGACATTTGCCATACACTGCAAAAACATGAGCTTAATGAAAAAAAAGTAATTCCAGTCTAGCCAAAACCAAAAATGCAAATTAACAAGTAAACTGCAAATAAACTCAACAATTTCTGCATGCTGGCAAACAAAGTGGGATGGGGGGGGGCGAATCAATCTGCAAACATTTCAGTCTCATAGAATATAATCCCAAACTTAGACTTCTCTGAAGGCACTTTTGTGAAGCAAAACAGAGCCTGTCAAACCGAGTGAGGAACGTGTCCCTCCTAATGAGCTGCAGGTCAAAGTAAATGCCCCAGAACAGCTTTTTCTAGCACTTCAAGAAAACGCCTGACTCTGGACACTGCATAGCTGCATGGAACCCAACATAACAATCTCCTTTGATGCAAAAGGCTTGACTTTTGCATCATGTTCTATCAAGTGTGTAGACAGCACATGCCCAGACCATACTTTGCTATGAAATGTAAGAATTTATGAAGATAATTTCAATCATAATTAAAATATTAAATATTGCCTACTTCCAGCAAGTGTCAGCTCATAACTCAAGTCCTAACTTGCTGCCCTTACCAATTCTGTATGATGTGTAAAGCCCACTTAGTTTAAAACAAGTTTAAGGACTAAAATTTAGTAAGTGAACTTTCAAGACATTTCTCCCCCATCTTATTTTATTCCAGGGAAAAAGGACATAAAGACATTAGGCAGGTTTCCAGGAAGCACAACCTTGATCTCAGGCTAAAGCTCCATATCCAGTTCCCTAAAATTTAAAAATATTCTCATTGAAGGCTTCACAGCTAATTTCACTGGAAAAACAATTTTTAGAGAGGCAGATAAGACTTTTTAAAAATGCTGTAGATATCCTACGCCTCCTCTTCCAGTTACAGTTTGTTTGTAATAGTTCAAAAAGCCACCAGTGCCTCAGAACCACCAATAAATTCTAGGCACTTCTCCAAACACAGTACGTCTTTGAAAGCCTTTGCAGCTAATTCTTGTTGCCCTAAATGCTGTTTCCTTCAATTTGTTCTATATGAAGAGCTTTATTAGTTCCAATACGAACGTCAAGGACTCCATGGATTCAGATGAAATGCTTCAAGTGCCTCAATAGCTATTGCTGCTCTTGGAGAGGGAGTGAATCCATTAAAGCTTTCAATAAATGGATAGTCTCAGCCCCAGAGAACTGCCTAAACCTACAGGATTTCCATGGCATTTCCTGGAAGACACATTCTCAAAAACAGTGAGAATTAACCTCATGCTTCCATCGTCATTCTTGAATGCCATAGTGCATCGCTAGATAACAATTTGAAAATGGTTAAAAATCATTTCTACTAAATCATATTTTTTTTCAGCTTATTAAAACCATAATATATATCATATCAGCAATTAAATTAAACTGTCTTAAAGTCAACTGCTTTAAAAGTTACATCTTGGAACAGGTCTGATTTTGAAGAATACTAGGCCCTTGACTGTCACCAGAAGTCATACTAGTTTTAATATCTTAGGAACAAAAAAGCATCCCTCTTAGAAAATTATTACTGATTGTTCCTAATGTGCAAAACAACATGTACATACATTCTATCCAAGATCAGAGAAGCAAAGCTCTTTGCCAACGCTCACAACTAATACTGGCACCCATCTATAAGGGGAATGTTTCTTTTGGTTTACAGTGAACAATTCTCTGAGTCAAATTGAAAACATGGTATCTTTGGTCACAGGACAAGATTTCCAAAACAGCCAAAGAAAAATTTTGTTTTAAAAACATTTGTGTTTAGATTACAGAGGATGTCAAAAGTGTCCAACCTACGCAAAAGACCAAAACACCACATCATTAATTACTCATAACCAGTATCAGCTCAAAGTTATATTAAGGTGAAGTAGAGTCAGGTATGCGTATTGGATATCCAATACACAAGAGATGTAAGAAATTGTGGGGCATAAACAGGTTACAAATATAGGTATTATTTAAAAAGCAGAGCAACATTAGCCAAGACCAAAAATTCCTGAAGACCTTCATCATAAACCCTCTTGAAAAGCATTATAAAGAGCAACCAGGAGGAAGACAATGTACTTACAGGAAGCATAAGCATCGTTAAGAAACTTCTAAACAAGTAGATGTTGAGGAGGAGTTGCTTTCATTTAACATACAAAACATTTTCAACATTTTTAACATACAAAACCTTTTCAAAGTTTCTAGGTTCTTTTTACCATACTGTTATTTTCTCAATAACTGAAGAATCTTAAAAATATCTGAATAATTTATTTTTATTTCCAAATAGAAAAGATTCATTATGAGAACTCTTAATTCTGCTTACTTTGGATCTGGCGGTCCATCTGACAGGGGCTTCATGGAGAGTTTACACAGTGACCTGAATACAAGGAAGGCATCCTTTTGTAAAATGTGGGAAAACTTAGCACCAGGGGTAGGTCCTGAAGAATTTCCAGATTCCTAAAGAAGTTAACATATTTCAGTATTCCATTTTGCATTAGCAGGGTGTGTAGGGAAATCCCCACCTCCTAGCAACAAGAAGTTAACACATTATACAAATATAGCCAATTCACTATAGCTTTATGGTCTCAAGACTAAACTAAAAGAAAGTAAAATATTCTGCAGTCCAGTTAAAATTAACAAACTCACAAAAAAATGCCATTTCAGTAAAAAGTCAGAATTAATTCAAGACTGGCATGAAATTAGGTAGGTCAAGTTTAAGTAAGGTTAACTTGCAGTGAATTGCCTTCAGACATTTTCAGTAGGTAACTGGTTTGAAAAAAAAAAAAACCAAACCAACACCAACAAAAACCACTTGACATTTTAACAGATGCCAGTAGTTACATATCTGTGGCTAGATACATTTGGTAAAATTTCTATGGTACAGTCATCACCCCTATTAATAACTTCTTGCAATTCTGTATTGTTGTCCCTTATATAAGCACCATGTTTAATGTTAATCTTCTATTTGTATGGCATATGTTGACTGTATGTTTTTAAGCTTAAAATCTGTTATTCACAAACCTAATTACTTAGTACACTTTGACAGCAGTTACCCTCTGTCAGTTGATAGTGCACACATGCTGATATGTGATACAACAGAAGGAGTATATTTTCACATCCTTTTGTTAATGAAAATCAAATCCTCTCAGACATGAAACTTTTAATCTGAAATCACTGAAGTAATGTCATGCTACAGGCTTGAAATTTCTATCTATCAATTGAAAAGAGTACACTGAAATCATACAGGTATGTCTATGATTGGCTACATTTTTCACTATTTATGCTAGTTTTATAGTTTCTCAGGAGCACTTCAAAAAACAGGGAACTACGTTCTCTAATCTTGGAACTGTGTACTCTAGGGGGCAGCTAAAAATATGTCAGGACAAGAAAGGCATCACATGCAAAATTTACTTACAAAAAGAAATTTAAATAGTGCATTAAAATAGAACAATATCCTTATATGATTTAATACTTGAAATTCATCTGTTTAACGTGTTTTATGAAATTATATCGAACACTATGCACAAGTGTTGGGCAACACTTAAAACATACTAGTCTTTTCAGTATTTCCTAATTTATAACTGCTTGTACCTGAGTATCGTTGGAAGAGACAGATAATCTGTCATCAGGTAAAGATGGTGTATAAGCAACAGAAATTGGAGTCCCTGGAATTCCATTTGCCTGAATGTTTTCACTGTCACTGCCATCCTCTAACGTTACAATTGTGCCATCCCCACCTGCACTTTCAGCAGTCCCTTCCACATCTATCAGAAAAGATGTAAAAATTATAAACAAATGTTACATAAAAATGCAAAATAAAAAGAGCTTTTAAGTCTAACGTTTAAATACTAAAACAATCATAAGCAAAGTATCATAAGGAGGAGCTTAAGTCAGAATTTACAACTAAAAAAATCCAAATATTCTTAATTCCCACTAGTAAAAATTACAATTAAAAAATTACTTGTAACTTTACATTGTCAGGTTCACCATTCTACCAAGTTTCCAAGCAGTACTGAAGGCGAGGGGGAAGCCACTGATTGACTTGATATACACTTTGCAACAAACTGAAAAAGGTAGTACTATACTGCTACTACACAGACAGGCCCATTTGTGAAGAGTTTATGTGGAAACTAAACAGAAAAAAATAAAAGGAATAAGAATTTTTATTTCAAGAAGACCATTAGTCTCCAACATAGATAATGTAAATTAATGCATGAAATCTTGTCCATTTTACTGTTAAATAATATACAGACAACTGAAAGGGTTTTCTTCAGAATGCAAATGTTATCTAAATACTGACGTATTTTAGTTAAATATTCAAAAGTGTTAAAACAATTATTAATGTCAAGATTCAGTCACTATTGGCTAGACAGATATTAATACCTCCAACTACTATGTTCACCATTTCCTGCACAATACTTTCAACAATTTCTTGTGCCTTCTCTTCACACTCATTGCTTTCACCATCATATGTTCCTCCATCAGCTTTCGAAAGATCTTTAAAAAGAAAAACAAACCCAAACAAATATTAGGGAGAAACTCGGAAATTAAGGAGCTATTTTACTTGCATTTAATATTTAAAAATCCAATTACAAATCTATTCATAGGAGAGTATACATTAAGACAATATATCTGTGTTTGGATGCTTTGAAAAATAGCATTTGCAGAACATAAGCATTCCAGGCTTTAACCTGTAAATGGTAATTAATCCACGGTCCTATGCCAACAAAAGACATCATTTTTGTATTTTCACGTACATTAAACACTGAAAGCTTACCGGTTTTGAGACAGCATTTTCAAAAACTGTCACAATGTTACATAGGTGCAACGAGGAATCTTTGCTAGAGTGAGCAGGATACTGGTGATAAACTTTAACCGTGGTAACAAGGACAACAGGCATTTTGCATTAGTCACCTATTTGAAAATATATGCCTGATTCCAGATTTGGGAGAGGGGATAAAAAAAAAAGACAACCCTCAAGCCTTTATTGACAAACCTTTTCCCTCCCTCCATGAAACAGAAATACACACTGATTACTTTCTGCTGCTGTGGCTTGGTCAGCTTCTGTCTGTTCATTTTCAGCACTAGAAATATCAGATCCATTTTCTGCTTCTATATCTTCTTGAAGGTTCTTGTCCACATCGTTTGTGCTGTGGTCGAGCTCTCTCTCATGTTCTTTGGACAGCTGATCAGTCTGTGTTGGAATATGTCTCATTTGAGGTGATTCAGGCTCATGATGGCTTACTGGAGACTGCTGTAAATGATGCTGCTGTCTGTGTCTTTCTTTTTCCATCTGTTTGGCTTCCTGAAGCTACAAGAACATTCCAATCACACAAGAATTTCACTACCAAAATAAAACAATGATCTGTATACATATGGTATAGATCATTTTTAAACATGAAATCTCTATTGTCTCTGCTTATACAGGGCCTTCATAAAGCTGTAACAGTCTAAGAAAATGCATCCTTTGTGTTATTATAAATAATTTTAATATCACAGGATAAAACCTTGCAAGAGGGCTTCTTCCCAACTATGCATATTACACTTAACCATACCTTCACTGTGGAAGAGAAGGATGACTAAACTACACATGGTATAGACCAGAAGTTGTCTGCCTGCCCTATAAGGAAGTTCAGCCAGTAGACGTGACGTGGCCTGGACAGGTGTACTTTTCGCTGGGTAAAGAACTGGCTGGATGGCCGTGCCCAGAGAGTGGTGGGGAATGGAGTTAAATCCAGTTTGTGTCCAGTCACAAGTGGTGTCCCCCAGGGATCGGTGCTGGGGCCGGTTCTCTTTAATATCTTTATCAATGATCTGGAC